>APFE030301832.1:74853-88040 GCA_000404065.3 Pinus taeda
GTTTTGATGTTTTTCTCCTCGGCTTCTTTTGGCCATCAAGGGAAGATCCCTGATCTTTGGAATTACTTCGGTTGATTCTAGGGGGAATGGGTTCAATTAAGAGGGGAGGAAGGGCTGCCATAGAGTGAGGGGAAGGGGGTTGTTCAGGAGGGTTTGAAGGAGAGGGGTCATCTTCAGGGAGGAATAGAACATGGAAGGGGTTGGAAGATGGAGGCGAATGAAGATGTTTCCCACCATGAGGAGGGGGAGGTGAATGATGGGAAGGCGAAGGCGGAGGAGATGGAGGAGGAGATGGAATTGGGGCAGAGGATTTTAGAGAGGATGGCTCGGGTTCATTAGGTAAAGAGGTGCTGGGGGCTGATTTTTTATTTTTGACTACTTCCCATTGCTGTTCTTGAGAATTATTATCCACATTAATGATCTTAGTGCAGCGATTAGCAAAGTGACCATACTCGTGACATACCTTGCATTTGAATGGGATCTGCTCATAATCAAGCTGTTGTATGTGCGACCATTCATCAACTTTGATCTTGATGGCTTCTGGAAGTCCTCTGCCCAGGTCAACCTCGACACAGATTCGGGTGCATGCTTGCATGATGTCTTTCGGCTCGCTTCTATCAATATATTTTCCAACTACATTCTCTATGGCTCGCACAAATTCATCTCCCCAGCAGTGTAATGGAAGATGGGGGAGACACACCCAAACAGGGACTGCATTAGGGATATCAAGCTCTAGATCAAAGTCTGGCGTCCACTTATTTAAGTATAGACCTCTGGAGTCCATAAAATATGGCCCATTGCGAAAAATCAGATCCTTGTCATTCTTCGTCTCGAAGTGGAAGGTGAAGTAACCCTTCCCACAAAATCTAATAGCAATTTTCCCCTGAATTTTGTCCGCCCAGTTTCTTTCCACCCACCTCTGAATAGTTTTAGGTGAGGGCCAAAGACCAGTGAATTTCCCTATCAAAACCTTTTCATCCAGAGTAAGGGTAGCCATTCTAGGCAGAGCAAGAGGAAGGGAAACCTCTTGTAATCCTTCTATTTTTTTAACAAATTTGGTCAAAACAGGTCGCGTTCGTTGTGGCGGCAAAGAGTTAACAAGGGCTGAAAAGGCCCGCTGCTGAGCGACCTCCTCCGGTGGAACCTCCGAAGGGGCCATCTGAAAGAAGAGGAACGTGAACCAGGAACCTGATGGCGGTTGGCCTGCGCGCGCGCTAGGGTTCTCAGAGCTCCCATCCGCAGGACAAAAAAAAAAAAAAAAAAAAAAAAATCCGTTATATGTTGGTTATAAGCATGGTTCTATAACGTTCTCTAGTTATGGCTCTTATTCATGATCTGATAAGTATTTGAATATTTGATGAATGCATGGGCTAACAAGTGTTGTTACAACAACTTAAAGGGGATTAGACCTTCTTGGTGATTCTCATATGAAGTTCATAGATTTAATATCATATATGCATTCAAGACCTGTAACTTACATGTTTACCATATCTTTGACAAAATATCTAAAGTGTACTAGGAAGTATGGGTCAAGTTCTTGCTTCAAGTTTGAATTTTTGGCATTGTTATCACCTTAATCATTATTCTGGAAGTTACAAGTAGTTATGGGCAGTGATTTGGAGACTAGCCTGGAAAAGTGGCTCATATCTCGGAACAGTAGCACTAAATTGAGAATTTTAGGTCATAATTGCATGGAAGAAGGCTTATGAGTGCTATTATAGACTCATAATTGCATGAATATTGTGTTATGGGTGTGGTTGGGGTGTTAGGATTGTGAAAAAGGGTTACATCTCAAGGATTTTCCACCTAGGGCAGTTTGCAGCCTCCTGAGTGGTATGAGGTCTCTGAGGGATGTCAGTTTGTGGTCAAATTGTAGGCCCCACTTTCATAACTGGAACTTGGAGGTTGGGTCATGTCATAGTAGCACTCAACCTCACATTTACCCTGGGAGCTTGTAAAAGTGGGTAATTGTTGGAAGGGGTGGTTACATATTGGCATTAGAGCTTCCAGGTTCAAACACTTGGACTTGATGGGATAGATTGTTATGCATGCATTAAAGTGGCTATAGTTGTCATGTATAGTTGGTGTTACAGTTTGAGTTATCTGCATGATGTCAATAGGTTGATATATACATGTATATCGTGTTAATATGGATTGATTTTTTCAGATGAGATAGCCTCCCCTTAAAGTCATTAAGATATGTTTGATCATGTTTCTATTTCTTTTATCTAACATGGTATGTTTGCAAGAAGAATAAGATTAGAGATGACGAGAAAAATGGTGGATTATAGATCACGTGACTCTCCATATAGATCCTTTGAGAAACAAGGATATGAGTACTCTCCTAATATAGCAGTTACACTAAGAATTTTGAAGGCATAAATAAGAAGTTGCAAGGTAGATAATGACTAGATAATTGAGCCATAGGAAAGGCTTTCCAGAGCGCAAGAAAAGCAAGTCGAAGTTAATGTAGTGATCCTTCAAATATTATTAGATTTGCAGAGATAGGGATAGCCACTAATCATTCATGGACAAGAGGAAATGAATAATGGGGCATATGGTATCAGGTCTCGATCAGGATACAGGTTAGACAGGGATGACACAGTCAGAAATGGCAGATGGTTGGATACACCTGACATGGGAGGTAATGTTTATGGGTTATATTATAGTTTTGACTCAGCGGGACATCATTGTCATCACCACTATCATCCTTATAGGAGGAGCGAGATGCAGTACTAGCCAGATGAGTTCAAGAAATCAAATCCTCCTACATTTGATGGAGATATGAAGAAACTAGAAGATGCAAAAGCATGGCTTCTTGGGATGAAGATATTTTTTTAACTGCACGATTATACAGAGAATATGAAGTATGGGATAGCTATTTTTAGTCTCAAAAGAAAAATTTATATCTAGTGGGAAGACGTGAAGTGTGTCAGAGGCATCATGGTATAAGAGTTGAGTTGGAATGAGTTTAAAGGATTCTTCAGGAAGAATTACTTGATCGATAGATACTATGATGGAAGGGATAAGGAGTTCTATGAGTTGAAGATGGGTTCCATGACAGATGAAGAGTACATGACCAAATTTCTGGAGTTATTGAGGTATGTGTCTTACCTCAAGGATGAGAAGGAAAAGGTTCCAATATTAATTAGTGGACTACCATTAGCATTCAAGGATCATATTGAGTATGATTAGCCTCGGTCATTGGGGGAATTCATAGGGAAATTGAAGTGTTGTTATGAGAAGTCAAAGCATAAGTCTGAGCTTAGGCAAGATTGGAAAGGGAATGATAAGGCTAAAGGAAAATGGACCTCAAAAGCGAGAAGGACTTCAAGATGCAGGTGAGAAAGAAAAAGTGTCTCCTTACAAGAATTTTAATGTAGCTAAGAAGGGAGATGGACCTCAACCTGGAGAGTAGCAGAATAAAGGAAGTGGTAGAGAACCATTGGAGTGTTGGATTTGTGGCAAAGATCATTGTAAGAAGGATTATCCATTGTACTAGGGTGGAAGACCTCAAATATATAGTGCTCAGGAGGTACAAACAATTGGGGATGTTGGTCATAGTATTCCTCATATTTACACAACACTTGATAATAGGTAGGCAAGTCATTAGAAATCTATTATTGGGATGGAAGGTAAGCTCTGAGATTGACTTGTTTCCATTTTGATTGATCCTACATTTAATTATGGTTATGCTAGCCCTGGCCTGGTGGATAAGTGTATCTTGAATAATGAAGTGCATTTCGAGTCTTGGCTGGTGCAATAAGCTACATGGACCAAGAAAAGAGTTCATCATTAGGTGAGATCTTGTGCATTTGAGCCGAATGGTATGCCTACATCAACACATCTAAATGTGCTTCCTTTGGGTTCATATAATATACTTTTGGGTATGGATTGGTTGTTTACTCACAAGACCAAGATAGATTGTTATAAGAAGGCTATTGAGTGCTTGGTTGATGATGTTGAGAATAGAATCTAGGAGGGAAGGAAGAAGCCTACATCAGTGAGAATGGTTACAGCCATGCAAGCTAAGCACAATTGCAGGAAAGGGTGTGTATTATTTGCCACTACAAGGAATATACCTTCTAACGGAGTTTATAATGAAGGTTTTTAATGTTATAAAATTAGAAAAATTTGTCCAAAAAACATCCGCTAAAATATTTGTTTGTGATATTGGATGTTTTAGCAGAGATTATAATGAAACTTCATCACAACTGGAAAAATCTGCACAAATGTACTGGGTTGCATACATAACTAAAGAACCGAGGTGTTGAATGCAAAGAACACTAGTGCATAATATATATCGCATCAGTGCTAACAGACAGAAAAACCCCAGGGCATTATTGTAAGGAATGACACTGGGGCACGAAAAAAATAATTGTTGTGTCGTTGCTTTTTTTTAACTTGTAGTGCTAAATCGTATCATTTGTATAACCACTCTGGTACATTAGTTATATAAAAGGACCGATGCTATTAATTTTCATAACGCACTATGAATGGAAATAATATTTTGTGGGACCGGGGTGTTAGTTCTATGAAAGCACTAGTGTGTTAAGAATTACAATGCACTGGAGCATTGACTGCAAACAATATCTATGCTTGAAGAAATAAATGCCCTGGTGTTATCGTTTTTCGAAAAGGCACCTATCATGCAAAAATATGTCATCGCAGTTCTTTTATATAACATAACGCACCATTGTGTTTTTATGTTATGGGTGCACTAAGTTTTTGTATGAGGTTTTCTCTTTTTTGGAAACATCGACCTATGACGGTGCAATTATTGTAATTTTTAAAATTTGTTATTCATCAAAAAATTGAGATATATCTTATAACAATATTCAGATAAATTAAAATTTGATAAGTGCATTTGTATATGATGTTTGGATCAATTTTTTATATTACAAATTTCGCATCTCTTCATTATAATATATAATCATCCATATATTTAATTAATGGTGTAACATTTCACAACGACATTGGATAATACAATAGAATAAATTAAAATGTATTTTATTATATATCAATAAGAGGCTCTTTGTCATACAAAAAGGGATTGTTATTAGTAACCCCTTGTCTTTCAATTGAAACATTATGTCCATTACATCAAACAAAATGTCTAATTTTCATAGATAATTATTTCAAAAAATACAGCAGGTTGCATTGATATCCAAATAGATCTTCATTGTTCATTGGAACTATTGTTAGTGCTCGAGATACTTACATTACTTGGGTTATTTCGAGGAACTGTTTTTTGATTACATTGATTGTTTTCGTCTCCTTGATCTTGTTCCATCTGCAAAAATAAAAAATAAATTGTAATGAGTGTATATACATTAGTGAGAATAATGAAAATTTAAACAAATAATATACGTCAATGTAAATTGAATAGCAATGTACCATAGCAAGAAGTGACTTATAAACTGTACACTTGGTTTCAAAACCAAGTCTCATGCCTTGTTGCAACAAGTCTTCTGCTGACGTAGTTCCATACTTTGTTTCCTGTATGTTTAAACCCCATCATAAATCATAGATTTAATATAAAGGAATTTTTTTGTTCTATTGATTATAAACTCCAAGAAGTAAAACAACATAGATACTTACAAATTCCACAATTAATTTTTGATATTCCAACATATACTCACAACCCTTACTTAACCCAATGTCAATCAATTCTTCTGATGGCTCTTCTTTGTATGTTAGCACCTATTTGAAGACATTCAAGGATGGTTGGTGTAAAAACAACTTAATATAAAAAATAAAAATAATAAATAATAAAAAAATTAAAATGAAACCTTGAAGTTGTTATAAGGAAATATTAACAATTGCTCACAAACTTTGAAATCAACCCTATCCTTCCTTGTTGCCCTGTTTTATGTGTTGAATGAGTTCCATTTTGTTTTCTTTTCTGCAAGAAAATACTTGAAAAATAATATTCAATGTTGAATTATTTTTTATATTTACAAAGTCAATCATGATTACATACATTTGAAGCACGTTTTTGTTGAGATGGCTCCTCATGTGATGCAATTATTTCCATTTCTTTGACCATCTCCTTGTACACTTTTTTGGACATTCCTACTGGCATGTTTCACATATCAACTCGTTGATCATTTGGAATTTTCATAATCTTCCTGAAAATAGTAATATTTTTATTTTTTTTATTGATATATGAAAACTAAATATAACAAAATAGATCTTAATAAATAAATGATTTGTAGTGATATATACATATAATTCAAAAAAATTATTTTAATTAGGAATAATATCTTTTGAATGATTCTTTTTGTTGTTGTATGTTTTTACTATTGCAAATATGACATGTCTCATTGACTATTTCTCTGGAAATGCTTCGTGTAGTTTAGATATAATTTGATTCTTAGAATCATTAGATTGATTTTTGTATTGTAAGTGGAAAGCACGTCTGGACGTTTGTTCCACTAGATCCCTCATAATTTTGTAAAAAAAACCTTGCTTTCATTAACCTCCAACACCATTCCAGATGAGCTAAGGACCAATTCATCACCATTTACATGTTCTATAATTTTTCTTTTCGTAAAATGCCAATGATCTTTTCCTTCGTTGTTTCTCCCTATAGAACAATAAACATATATGAATTTATAGATTGTTTGAAACATGTTATCTAATATTCTTAAGTATATTATTAATGAAAATTCAAAAAAAAAAAAAAAAAAACTCATATTGAATAGTATTTTTTTCATTCACCTTATTCATCATCCTGCAATTTTTCTATCATGTTTTTATGTTCTTATGTATTTAAATTAGAAATAATCTTATCGACCTTCTTCATTTTGTGGCTCTGCATGACACACACCAACCAATACATATTAGTTAAACTTACATATAGTTCAAACATGTTAATTTTGTAAATAATTCACAAATAACTTTCCTTCTCTATTAAATTTTATGTGCTATCATTGTGTCTGTCAATATTTTTGTTACTTGACAACTTCTCAGACATTTTTTATCAATATACAACCTGTACCATTCAATACAAAAGCCATTAAATATATTTTACAAATAAATCAAATCATTTTCAACCAAAAAGAACCTTGGTAACTGGTGTGTTTATCTGAATAAACACACCAGTGTGTTTATCCCATTAAACACACCAGGCGTTTAATTGTTCAACACAGTCATGGAATTTTAATTGTTTTAAATAATTTTTAATTATGACGGTGTGATTTGTAAGGCTAAAAGCATCATAATGATTTAACAACGTTATTTGGAAGAGGCGCACCAGTGCTTTATATTACATCTGGAGCAACAATGAACATACTAGATAGAATCGACAATATTATAATATATCGGTGTGTTGTATTACAAAGGGTACACCAATGTGTTACATTATACAGGCTACACCGCAGAACATATATTCGTCTAAAAAAATGGACAGGGCCGACAGGGATTGGATCTAATGGAATAAATGATTCCCCTACTTTACATGTCAAACGCCCTATATATACTAAGTACACAAACCCATCAAATCTAAAATGCCTAAAATGGAAAACCCTAATTCTGAAGTGGTAGAGGAAGTTAAACCCTAAAGTGAAATTTTACAGGAACAACGAAGGGTTTAAGGTAAGTATTGATTTTATTTTATTTTCTGAATTTTAATTAAATTTAAATTAAGAAACAGAATATTGTAAAAAAATTATTAGTAAAATCAATAGTAATTTTTTTATTATACAAGGTTTTTAATTTATTTTCCTGAATTGTGAATAAATGTAACAAAAATTGTAAAAACAATTAACAGTAAATTTTAAAATTTTTGCTATCCATGGTTTTGAGTGAATCACCATACCTTTCAAATTATGATCTTTCTATGGTTCCAAAATATTTTCCTGCTCCAATTTGCTTCTAGCATGTCTCTCTTGCGAATGATCTCTCTTTTAATTAAGCCCTAACATGTATTGTCAAACAAATTATTAGTAAAATAAACAATAAAATTTTAATATGTAGGGTTTTGAGTAAATCACCATACCTTTCAGCTTCTGATTTTCTGAATAGTTATGTTGCTTCAAAGTATTTTTTTGTTGCACAATTCTCCTCACATGTCTCCCTTACAAATCACTCCCTTGAAATTCTAGGAAAAATAATGAAATAGAGAATAACTTTTTACTATTTAAAAGACTTTATGAAATTAGATTTCAAAAAATCAATTGCCACTGGTTTTGAAATTTAACAAAGAAAATAGTGTGCCTTTTTTTAAATTTATTTGATCAGTGTGTTCAATAGTCAAGCACCTTGGTGAATTTATAAGAAAAGCGCACCAACATTGTCGAGGCGCCAAATTTTTCAATGCACCAACATGATACAATTCCTTCTTTTTTTTTGAAATCCTGAAACTGTGTGATTAATTTTTTTAACACAATGATGCAATTTATATTTAAAAGCTCCAGTGTTGTAATTATTATAAGAGCATCGAGATGGTTGAATTTGTTTTTATTTCTAAAATCCGGAAACAAGGGTGTTACTCGTGTTTGTTTTTTTTTAAAGCATCGATGCGTTTTGTACAAGAACACTGATATTGATAAACATTTTTATATTTATTTTTATTTTATTTTTTATTTTTTTTTATTTATTTATTTATTTTTTATTTTTTATTTTTTAAATGTCTTGGTATTGGTATTATTTAAACGCATCGATGCACTTTGTTTTAATAAGCACACTGGTCAGGTTTAAAAGTTATCTTAAATTTTATTTTCACATAAAATGGCATATTAATCTCAAATTATCCTTTAGGATGCATCCACATGAATTGCAATAGTTCATAGTATACATTTTCCTCTTAAAGTCGCCTTATTCTTGAAAAATGGTTTGAAAAGCATATTGAATTTCAGATGTGGTTATATGGTTTTTGAGATTAACATTAGTTATGCACACAAAATTTTATTTCTGATTTTTCTCAAATGTAGGGACAAAATTTGAATAATATCAAAAGGCCAATTCTTGAAATTCTAGCTCGTTCCATATTGTTGATCAAAGTCCTTCACAGAGTTCTCCCTTTCCATCTCCAGTAAGTTTATATTTTATTTCTAATTTGATTATCTAATTGATTTTTTTTTAATCCATGTCAATTTGAATAAAAGCAAATCCAAATTTGCAGGATTCTGATTCATAATCCAGTTCAAATACATAAAATATTCCTCCATTTCAAAAACATCGGAAGCTATTATTAAGAGTAGCATATCATAAACAATTGGTAGATGAAAATGGACAACCTCTTCACCCACAATTGGAACATGGCATCTTCCAACCGTATTCTTGGATAAACGATGGTAATAATTGTTTGGTATAATGTAATTTTAACAAACCAGTTGCATTGACGTGTTTGCTAATATCATTGATATTATACTACTGACATTCAATACTTTTTGAATTAGGATTCTAGTGATGATGAGTGACCCACCTACCATCTTCTGTTGTTTTTAATCCATGTCAATTTGAATCAAAATGTATCTAAATTTGCAGGATCCTGATTCAAAATCCTGTCCATATACATGAAATATTCCTCCATTTCAAAAACGTTGGAAGCTCTTATGAGGAGCAAGACGAAAATGGACAACCTCTTCACCTTACCAATTGGAACATGGCATCTTCTAACCACAATCTTGGATCAACAATGGTAATAATTGTTTGGTATAATGTAATTTCAACAAACCAATTGCATTGATGTGCTTATTAATATCATTGATATTATATTAATGATGTTCAATATTTTTTGAAATTAGGATTCTAGTGATGATGAGTGACCCACCTATCATATTCTGGTGCATCCATTACAATGTCAACTCGAGAGAAGGTTGCATTAGGAGAAAGAATCAGAGAGGAAGCATAAAAAGAATGGTTGAATGAACCACCTTTTCAATTCCCACTACATCCAGTTTCACCAATTAGGAATGACTACAACAATAGTATTTCTTCATCACAAGCTGGCAGTGGAGGCAATAAAATAGAGGTTGGTATGGATGATTACTTACGGGATACGATTGCCATGGAGTTAATGTTGTTAGATGCATTCTAGAATGATGCCCTAGGGGATGATGCTCATATCAATGATACCTTATTCGAAAGCCTGAAATCTACTTCCACCACCCCTCTCTTTGGACTTGGCAGCAAGTCAAAGTCTACTCAGTTGGAAACAATGATGTTGTTGTTCAACTTGAAAGCAAATTTTGGCATGTCGAATGCATGTTTCTTGGAAATATTGAGGTAATTCACTTGCATGATCGATCAAGTCCATTATATTTTGAGAAATATTGTCACAAAATCAACATTAAACATGGTTTATTTTATGAACGTTAAATATTGACATTATACAATTATATTCTCCACCAACCACAAGTTATTCAAAGATAAGGTTCTTCCAAGTGATGGTGTCTTATCGAGTAGCTGCAAAGAGGCAAAGCAGTTGCTGAAAATATTAGATGTTGAGTACATATCATATCATGCAAGTTCGAATGATTGTATTTTATATGGAGGAGAATATGTAGGCAAAGAGATATGTCTGAAATGTGGGCATGACAGGTACTGTAATTCCAAGAAAAGGGTAAATCACATGGTCCTCCTTATAAGATATTGAGGCACATGCCTATAATCCCAAGGATTCAAAGGCTCTTTCGTTGCAAACAATTAGCTATGTTTCAGGGATGGCATGCCTCACACAGAAGTGACTCAGAAATTATGTGAATCGCAATAGATTCAATATCCATGAAGGATATAGATGATGGCCTAAAAAATTCAAGGATGAAGTACAAAGTCTACAACTCAACATAGCCATTGATGGCATCAACCCATATTCCCTCCAAAACACCAACTATATTGTTTAGTCTGTAGTAGTGATCAATAACAATACTGCCACCCCCCACCCCCGCATGGTTGTTTGCGAAGAATGAACATATTATGTTGACTCTCATATTCCCTGGTAGAAGACAAGTGAAGAATATGGATGTCTACTTGCAACCATTAGTAGATGAATTGAAGGAATTATGGGAAGGGATACATGTGTATGATGTATCAAGACCCATCGCAACAGAGAAGAGTTTTACGTTGTATGGAATATGTGCTTACACCATACATGATTATATAGTATTAGGAGTTTTCTCTCATAAATTACATTCGTATTGATTTGTTTATATACATAATAATATTGTTTCACATATTAATTTAATTCACAGCAATTGTTATGATCTTCATGGTCACTAATGTGTTGGCCTATATACAATAATTTTGTAGGTATTATAACAATAGGGTATCGTGGATGTAAATGATGTGGACCTTCTCTGAAGGCTATCTAGTCTAACCACCTACGAAATATAGTGTATGACTTCTCTAGGGTATTCCTTTTATAAGAACACCTTTATAGAAGAGCAACATCTGATTTCATTAGTAAACCAGAGAGAACGTAAAGGCTTGAAATAATGACACCAGCTAAATTGCTTAGAGCATATGAGAGAAAGAAGGATAAGGAGTTTGAAAAAATGTTTGATTCATACAGGGAGCCTATGTTCAATGATCCAGAATTCTTTGAAACCTATGTTGAGAAATTTCCCATTGGGATGAAAAGGAAATTTGTCTTTTATGAGTGCCCATATTGGGAGCATCTTAAGATTTCCCACTTACTATATCCCATGCATATATTTAAAAATGTTTCATTTTATTTATGGAGGCACATATCATCGAAAGAAAGGGACACATTGGTTGTTAGGAGAGATCTTATTTCTTCAAAAACTAAAAAGAAACATTGGCCAAGACAAGAAAATAGAGGGGAGGTTGGTCCCTCTTGGTCTTTCAAAGAAGGTAATGTCCTATGGATTTTAAAGAAAGATGATCCTTCTTTGGCAAATTAAGTTATAATGAGTGTGAGGGTTCCTTCTTTATATGGGTCTTCACTACGACACTGCTTCACTGTGGAAGACCATTTTTCAGGGTTGAAATCGCATGACCATTTGAACCTTCTAAGAGTATGTATGTCAAAAACATGATTTTGTTATTATTTTTTTATGTAACACGATATTTTATAATTAATTTTTGTATAATGTACTATTTACTGTGCAATGTCATTATCCTTTACTCGTGTGTGGGTGTGTGAACCATGAATTCCCCCAAGACCTACGACATGCCATATCTAAATTATTTACATTTTTACATTGGATCACATCAAAGGAGATTCATATGTCTATAATTCCACGGTGGTGTCAAGAGATAGCTAAGATTGTTTGTATGTTTGAGAGGAACTCCCTACAAGTTTCATTGACAAACAGGTTCATCTTCTAATTCACCTTGTAGATGAGGTTGAATTAGTTGGTGTGGTTTCTTATCATTGGATGTTCTTCTTAGAGAGGTATATGAAGAAATTGAAAGGTTTTGTTTGACAAAGGGAAAAGCCTGAGGGGTTTATGGCATAGGGACATATATCATATGAGTATTTCCATTATGCCAGGGAGTACATAAAATAGATTGACAACACACTAGGTGCGGTGATTTGGGACGATAAAAGGGATGAAGATAAAAGAGAAGGGGATCTTCTCAAAACAAATGGAAAGAGGCGCATGATAAAGAGTAAGTGTAGGCTTATGCTTTGTCAAATTACTACACAATAACTATTCACATTGAACTTCATATAATGCATATTTTGATCTCATATATATATATATGTTGGTTTGAGTTCATTAGTGAATTCAGAAATAGAAGCCATCAACAAATTCAATCTTTACAATATGGAAGCGACACAACCATGGGTTGCATTGTATGAATAAAAGAGGAGGAAATGGGAAAGTGACAAGAAAGAATTTAAATAGTTGAATAGTAGAAGTGTGTCTTGTCCTAATCATTTAAAAGAAAATATGCCAATGACATGCCATAATAGTTGGGTTGTTGCTCAAGTCAAAGAGAAATATAGTGCATCTAGTCGTTACCCGCGTGTTGAAGAGGATGCACTAAACATAGGGATTGGTTGCAGCAACTCGATAACTATAATCTCCTTCTATACAATTTTAGCTTCAGATTGCACCTTTGAATTCTAACGTCAATATACTTTAAAAAATATTAATATTAATACTAATAACAATGTTAATATATTAATTAATATTAATATAGTAATGTAAACATGGTTATTAATGTTCAATGTTATCCAATATTTTCAATTATAAATTGTTTATAAAAAA
>APFE030301832.1:94704-129349 GCA_000404065.3 Pinus taeda
GGTAAAATTCAATAAAATGAGGAAGAAATTAAAATTGAATAGAAGTATTTAAAGAGGATAATTAATTTTTTACTCTAATTAATTAATTAAAAAGGAAATAATAGGGGGAATCAAGAAGAGATGGTTGAGGTAGATTTCATGCTTCTCAATTTCAATAGCCTCTCTTAGCTTTCTATGGTGGAAGTGATCAACCCTTGCAATGACCTTTGCATCCTCAATGCAGACATGGTGCTTATATTTATCAGCATGTTCAGCTACAGCTGATGAGCGGGAGCAGTTGTACCTAATGTCTGTTGCATGTTCCTGGATTCTTTGGTTAATGGAGTAGCCAGTTTCTCTAATATAGGGAATCCCACAGGAAAAAGGGATCGAGTAGACACCTTTCATGCCTTTAGGGTCTATAGGGTCCTTAACAGATCTGAGAGAATTTATAATGGTATTAAGAGGTTTGAAAGAAGCATACACTTTATTCTTTTTAAGAATATGAGAAATCTTGTCGGTGGTCCCTTGGATAAATGGGAGTTGCACCTTAGAGATAGGATCATCTCGAGAGGGCTTGACCCTAGAATCTTTACTATATCTTTGAAAAGTGTTGATGCCTTGAGCTCTACTGTAGCCATTATTTTAAAAGAAAATAGAAGATGGGATTTTTCCTACTCCAGTTGTTTTTCATAAAAAATTGTTAAAGCACGGGTGGCAAGAGTGCTCAGAACCCCAAATTTTTGTGCTGGAAAATGATGAGAACTAGAATGAAGATATTGTTCCATGTGAGTATTTTTGTGAAAAACCTTTTGAGAAATAGAACCATCATTCATTCTGGATAGAAGGATGTCAAGGAAAGGAAGACACCCATTTACCTCAACCTCCATCGTGAATTTGATGGAGTCTGATTGGGAATTAAGATGGTTAAGAAACAAATCCAATTTCTTGTGACCATGGGGCCAGATGACACAAGTATCATCAACAAACCTTTTTCATTTTTTAGGGCGAAATTGAGTAGAGGCTAAGGCCTTAGTCTCTAAACCCTCCATGAATAAGTTAGCAACTATAGGGGACAAAGGAGAAACCATTGCTACCCCACATGTTTGTTCAAAGAACTCACCTTGGAAATTGAAGAAAGTATATGTGAAGTAGAGTCCAACCACTTTGGCAGTGTCATTATCAATGTTTCGATTTATGACATCAATGGATTCTTGAATAGGGATTTTGGCATAAAGGGAAACAACGTCAAAACTCACCAACAAATCCCCTGGTTCTAGCCTAGTATTCTTCCACTCTTTAACAAAGGAAGCAGCGTCCTTAATAAAGGAATCAGTGCGACCAACAAGAGGTTTGAGCCTTTGAGCCAAGAATTTATCGAGAAGATGCATAGGCCCACCTATTGTGTTAACAATAACTCTTATAGGACCAGCGTTATGAATCTTTGGAAGGCCATAAATTCTGGGGGTAAGGAGATTGCTTTCAATAAGATTTTTACAGAGAGGCTTGATGGAATTAATCAAATTAATGGCAGACACCTTTGTAATGAGGATGAACCACAGTAGATGGTTCGAGACGCCAACCAAATCACCATAATGTAATTAATCCGAAAGACAATCTCATTACCATATCATTTCTATTAACCATAATTTGTTCATATCTTGTATGAATAGAGTTTCCTATCCAATAAATTCCATATCCATGTTTATGTTTTTTTTAATATTAATTCATATATACGTTTAAGTTTTGTAAGAAAAGAAATATATAAGCGAACGCTCCACTATATATTTTCAGTACTATATCAAAGGATTGCGAAAAATACTAATTTGGAAAGGATTTACTTTGTTTGTCCAATTAACCGAAGTTTGTCAAAATAATGAGTTTTATTATGATTGTTATATTATGAAATCTGATTTTAACTAAATTTTGGATTGTTGTCTAAATGTGCGAGTTTTATTATGTTTGCTCTGTTATGAAATCTTGTTTTAACTGCATTTTGGAGTGTTGTCAAAATGGGCAAATAATGAGTTTTATTAGGATTGTTATGTTATGAAATCTGATTTTAACTAAATTTTGGATTATTGTCTAAATATGCGAGTTTTATTATGATTGCTCTGTTATGTAATCTTATTTTAACTGCATTTTGGAATGTTGTCAACATGTGCAACTATATTAGTGCTAAATCCTACCTAAAATTATATTGTTATTTATCACTGAGTTAATTATAATAAGTATTAGATTCCATTACTCCCTGCTATGTTCAAACTATGAGCACGACAAGTTTCAGTGCAAGGCCAATTCGAATGGATCTTCTTTAAGAAAACAACAAAATTTTTACATTATATCATATTCAAAATACACAACTTCCCACTGAAATACCGTAGAACCCCTCCGAGAGTGGTGGTTTAGAGCGAAAAGAAGGTGTACTTCTTCATCATAGGATTGGCTCTGCAAGCAGCTGAGCCGAATAATTTAGAGCGCCCCGAAGATTATTTGAGTCGTTCCTGTCACCTTTTCACTGTTGATGAACGCAGGGATGGGAATCGTCGAGGAAGAGCGGCTTCACAGGTGGTGAGAAGGCTCTTCGAATCCACACGGGCTCAGCGTAACAGACTAATAGAAGGGGCAGAGGAGAATGAAGCAGTGGTTCCAGTCACATAATGTTTAAGTTTCAATTTTTTTGCAACGCTTCATTGCTTCAACCTCCCTGCCTGTGACCACAGTAGTCGTCCATGGCCAATTCAGACGAAGTATATTCCCCCAACACTTAATCGCGCCCGTCCATTTATTTAAAAATTGAAAGTCAATATCGGTACTTCCACCTAGGTTCAATATAGGAAAGCGTTCAGCTAATTATGGTCAAAAATATCATAGATGTAGGTTTTCTATTTTTTAGATTAACGAAAATAATTAAAAGAATAATTTCAGCGTAAATCACATGTAGATAGACATTTGTCGACGCTTTTCGAACCAACTAGTCTGGTTCATTGTCAGGACAAGTTGAAGAAACAGATCCAGCTTAGCATGTTAAATAGTCTGAGCAGGACAAGTTGAAAAAACAGATCGAGCTTAGCATGTTAAATAGTCTGAGGAGAGACTCCAACGGCTAAATTTGAAAAACGGCTAATTTTGACCTGGGTCCTATAGTCAAAATTAGCCGTTTTTCAAATTTAGCCGTTGGAGTCTCTGCTAAGACTATTTAATATGCTAACCTGGATCTGTTTCTTCAACTTGTCCTGACGATGAACCACACTGATTGGTTCGAAACACATCGACAAATGTTGGTTCGAAATGTGTCGACAAATGTCTGTCTACATATGATTTACGCCCAAGTTATTCTTTCAACTATTATGGATCACATAAGCCTCAATTCAACTAATGAAAACAATGTTAATGTGGAACATGATGAATTTTGTAAGGGTTCTCGCTTGGAAACCATATTTTTTTAATAATATAAAAATTTTTATGGTTACTTATATATATATTATAATTATTATTATTATTAAATAAAAAGACTATTAAATTTATTTAGGTAATGAGAAATTTTATTGTAATTTAGTTAATCAAATTAGGCAAGAAGAATCATCAGTAGTTGTTATTTGTGAATGTAAGTTGACTAATCACTATTATTCAAGAAAAATCATGTCATTGGGAAACCTTTAGTAGTCCATGTGTGGGCATGCTTCCATTGTTGCCAAATGCCTTTAGGTATTGGGTTGTTAAATTGCTTCTTTATGTCCAATTAGGATGAACTCTTAACCAAGCAAAAACAGTTTTAAGTGATACTCCAAAACCTTAAAAAAAGATGTCACTAAATTCAAAGCACAAACTTGGTTTAATAGAATAACCAATGATAAGTTTCAAGTGTTCCTATGTATTTTCATCCAACCCTTCCATAATGAAATGTTTTAATAATTATAATAATTTCTATCTTTTAATTAACAAGAATAAACTAAATATATGTTTCAAAACAAAATTTATATTAAATAAAATATCACCTTTCCAACTTGTTTAACATTAAAAGTTAATATAGATAAATTATTAATTATACTTTATAATTTAAGTGTAACTTTGTTATGCGATATAATATATATATCTATCTATCTATAATATATATATATAATAAAAAAAAAAAATTATAAACATGGAAGATTTTCAAAATGTTGTAAACTTTTAAATATAAAATCAAAATCAAACTTCTTTGTAAACACCCATAAAAGAGAGGATTTGTTTGATATATTTATATGATAAGTAAGCATTACAACTTATATTCATATTTTCATATCTTAAACATATCACAATCATTCTTAACTATAAGAGTCATGTTTGTTATATGTTTTATTAGAAAAGAAAAACATGTCTTAGACCTTGAGGCTTTTGGTAAAAGAGGTAATTATTATACCAAAATTTACTTTAAATTTTTTTAAAAAGAAGTAAATTTAATATAATTATACCATTGCTTATTATGTAGTCTAAAATATCTCTAATTTAAAATTCTAATATTAATAATATTAATAAAAACACGAAGTTAAAAGAAATTTCTCATCAAAATTATTAAATATATGATTTTTATTAAAGACTTTGATTACTTTATCTTTTAAACCATGCACAAATATACAAAGTAGATGTGTTTTAAACCATGCACAAAAATACAAATAGATGTTCGAACATATTAGTAAAAAATATAAATAAAGTAGATGTTAGAACATATTAGTAAAAAATATAAATAAAGTAGATGTTAGAACATATTAGTAAAAAAATATAAATAAAGAAAATTATTATATTAAAGAAGGGGAATAAAATAATAAAAAAATAACGATAGAATTATAAAGATTGCAAAAAGATACTAGATAAAGAAAAATATGGATAATGAGTATATATTATACGTAATAATAATAAACTATAAGGCATTAAGGAATGGGTATTAGGAATGGGTTTTAATATAGAATAGATAATAAAATATAATATTATAATGGGGAATATCAATAAAGGATTAATGCATAGAAAATTAGGATAAAAGAATAGAATGGAAGGGGAAAGTAAGAAATGGAAAGAGAGGAAAGGAAGAGAACGGGTTAAGAAATGGAAAGAAAGGAGAGGAAAAGAAGGATATAAAATGATAAGTTTTAGATGAGTCAAATTTTTTATTTTTTTATCTTTTAGTTGTTTGATTAAGGGGTTCCAATTATCACTTATTTCATTTATTTTTAGTTTTCCATTTTTTAAGATTGTTAGGGTTTTGGTTATTTCAAGAACTTGCTTAAAGCATTTTGAAATAATGATCTTTTTTTGCAATGATCTTTGTGTCCTATGAGCAAATATAATGCTTAGTCTTGATGGAGTGTTCTGCAAGAGTTGAGATTTGAATGCATTTATGTTTGATATTTGCTCTGTGTTATTTCATCCTTACTTGGAACGATCATCCAATCTCTTTGATGTAACACTTTCCACAAGAATAGTCTATTTTGTAGATCCCTTTGAGTTGATGGTGGTCAATGTTATGTTTGACAAACCTCATTCTCTATCTAAGCTTTCCATTAGTTTAAGCATGATTGTAATCTCCTTCCTCTTACGGAATTTTGCAATTTTGTCACCCTCCTTCGATGTAGGGTAGGTATACCAAGGATTTGTGTAACACCCTCCTCCCACACCCACCCAAGTAATCAGTCAACTAGGGTAAACATGTGACGAGAAGTTACTATGACATGATTTGACCTCCTAAGTCACCTTAAGGAATTGGAACCGATGGAATCACACCATACAGACCTTCCACATTAGCAACAAGACTCCCATGAACCATCCCAACCTCTCAGGTAACCAGCCCCTGGGTCTTACTGAGTTTTTTGACCAATTAACCCCCTGAAACTCCCATGATATGGGTATGCATGCGTCCAAAGGGCTCTGGACGCTCCCAAACCATGGTGTGTCCACGTCTAGGAACTATTATGCTCATTGTTGTGCCAACCTCCCCAAGATTTGAGCCATTTTTTCAGGCCCAAAGGCCAGGTCACTACCCATAACTCAATGACACCTTCAAAATCCATGATTTACATAATAAAAAGACTTACAAATCAAAAACTAACTCCAGGACTGGGCCTAACCATCCCTAACCGGGACTGAGATTTTGTCAAACACTTGGCATCAATGCAATCTACAGAAAATGAATACAAGACATAGCATAAATGACTGATAACTCATATGAGACTTGACAAGAAGGATCACCAACCTCTTCCCTTAACTGTTTTGACATCAATTAGGTATTGCATCCATTATCCTTTCAGTTACAAGTAAATACATGAAATAACCATGACAATAACCAGTCATATAACCATGCTTATACCATCATTAAACCATGAAAATAACAATGAGTTAACAACCATTAAAGCCACATATTAACAAGCACAAAAGCAAGAGAACTTAGCTTTCATTAAACATAGGCAAAGCCGACCAAGTTCGGGACTTCCACGTACCACCCAATTGTAGCCATGGTTGAACTAAATCTTTCTTTCAGCGAGTCACCCCTGTGCCCTATTCCAAGCATGAATGTGGGATCTCATGGATAAACCAATCCAAAAAAAACCAAGGGAATCTAGAGGTTAAACCATCTCCACCCTCAACAAACCGTGATCTACCAAAACTAGCACCAATATCACAAAACTGAACCAAGTTAGGAATGCCTCTGGACTTCATCATTAGCCTTCAGAAATTTTTCGTCTCCTTGTCTCTCGGACTTCACCACAATCTACACCTGATCACTAGGCCCTAAACCGAGACACTGGTCTCTTAGGCTTTACCACAATCCACATTGGATCACTAGGCCCTAAACCAAGACTCCACCCTTAGGCTTTACCGTGTATCCCACCAAAACTAATCAAGGGATTCCTAGGCCTTTGGGATTTTCCTAAGACCACCTCCGCTTCAAATTCTAAAACAATCTGACAATTCAGAGAAAAAATTTCGAAAATTCCGAGAAAAATCCCATCACACCATGGCTATCTAGAAAAAGGCAAGGCTAGGCTGAAAACTATTGTCATAACCTGGAAAAACCATGCCACCGACAACAAGAGAACCATACACCAACATACAAAGTCATGCATGTCAAAACGAGCTAGGAAATCACACATGCAATATGTTACCTACAAGTATTCCTACTAAAGCTACTTGATCTTGCTCTTCCTTACTTGATCCTTGCTTTGCTTCCTTTCCTTTGCTTGCTTTTTCCTTCCTTGCTCCAAACCTAGAGCACTCCAAGAAATTTTAAGTGTCCAAGAGTGTGAGAGAAAGAGAGAATATGAGAGAGCTCCAAATCTGAACTGGAAAAATGTTGCCAACTGATCCTCATAAGCCTTTTTATCAATGAGGCCTCTATTTTCTTAATTTTCCATTATTTTCCTTCAATTTCCTCCTCACATGCAACTTGTGACCTTTCACCTTCCTTTTCTCCTAATTTTCTTTATTTTCATAAATAAAATGTGCCAAAAATGCATTTTCCCCTTTTTAATGTTTTTTCCAATTTCCCTTATCCATAAAACACATCCAATGATGCCCACTAGGATATCTTTGCCCAACATTCAGCTTGGAATATGTGTCCCTTAACTGTGGTCTTATTTTTCTTTTATTAACTTTTATTACATGAACTTTCACCCAGGGGCTATTACAAATTGTCAACATGTTATATGCTTTTAGAGGATATGTGACCATGAAGAAAGATAGATGACCTCGTTTACTTGGGGTCAATTGATATCTATTGCGTTATTTTCAAAATTTTCATTGAACCACATATTTGTAATGAATATTGCTAATAAGTTTTCAATGTCATCGCAATTTATACCCATAACCCATGATTAATTGTTTTTTTTTTTTTTGCAAAACCAAGAGAGAA
The DNA here is from genome assembly GCA_000404065.3 of Pinus taeda. Lineage (NCBI taxonomy): Eukaryota > Viridiplantae > Streptophyta > Pinopsida > Pinales > Pinaceae > Pinus > Pinus taeda. The sequence goes on from APFE030301832.1 coordinate 102,566, forward strand.
GGCAAAGATAACAAAGGAAATGACATTATGGCAAATGTGGGATCTGAAAACATTTAGTATATACATTGAATATCAGGCCGATTATTATATAGACAAGGATTAAACAAATACACATAGGGCATGAATTCAAGCACAAAAATTTAGAAAAACAAAGTATCCAAATTTGTATTCGAAACTTATGTTAAGTGACTCTCAAAATGTTGGATAAGTCAATACATTGATATGATTATTTAAGAAATCCTCGATTGGGATAGAATTTAGTACTCCCTTGGAAAGCAAGATGGAGGTGTACATTTGTCCGTTGTTTGGAATGGTGTGGCATGATGCAGGAGGGTGGACTTGGGCTTTACACCTGATTTCCTTTTGTTTTAAATACATGTGCATGGGGTGGTTGAGGAATTATGTTGTGTGTTGCAATGCATGTGAGGTGTAACCCTCACCCATTTGTCTCTAGTTTTATGTTGCTTTCGTGAGTTGCGTTGGTTATGCTTTCTGGTATAGTTGTCTTGGCTTACTGGCCATGGTGTTGGTTCTTGGCAATATAGAGGTTTTCCCTTCTTAGTTTATTTTAATGGTGGTGCGACGAGTGTGTCCATGTATTTTGTATTGTTCCTGCATGCCACGACCTAAGGGTTTGTTTTTTAGTTGGTGGTTCTTTCATATTTTCCATTTTCGGACGCTGATTTTTTAGGTATTTCGTACTCATCTCGGCGATGTTGGTATATGGTTGTTGGTATTTTGGTAATTTTTCATTGTGGCTTTGAAATGTGTACTTCCCAGGGTAGGATAAATTTTTTTTATTCTATCTGGTTTCTAAGTTGTTATCACTTATATACTCCATTGTTGCATCTAGTATTAGTGAATTGGGATGCTATCCCTTTATTGCGTCTGGTGTCTATGAATCAAGGTGCTACTCCTTTATTGATCTAGGGGGATATTGGTGGCCACCTGCCAATTCCACTTGGATTCCCATCATTGTTTCTTTCATTTTTTTAGTTTCCTTAATTGTAGCACAGTTTACTATTTTTAGCAATTTTTTTCGGATCCTAAACTTCTGGAGCCATTTTGAGGCCCTAAACGACGTTTTTTTGGCAATCTATCACCATTCATTTTTCATAAAATCGTCTTTTCCGTCGTAGTCCTCAAAAAGATCTTTCCAACGGGGTATCATGCACGTCAAATAGTAATAATATGACCAAGTCACGACCCCGAGAAGTTGGCTGTCCAACTAACCCCAACAGGGCCCATAAATTCTTGGTGTTACATCTCCTCGGGTTAAGGTTTTGGTTATTTAGGGTTTGCTCTTATTGTTCAATAATAAAAAGGCCCTTGAGCCTCATTGTAAGGTAGTTCATAGGCATGTAACTGACACATCTCTTCTTAGGGATAAGCTACCATCACCTGAGCTAGTTTATTTCCATTTCTATTACTAGGCATATTTCAATATTTTACATTAATGAATGAAGTATTATTGCTGCTGCATCTCTGTATTTACAGTTATATTTGTAATTTGTTGCGTTCCTGTTTAAATCCAGATCATTTATTGCATCTGGTGTTGGTGAATTAGGGTGTTGTTTACCAAATTGTCAATTTTTTGGTTCTGCTTTAGTTGGGCGTCTTCTCTTCTCTGCAGTTTGGGGTTTGTCGACTTGAGTATACATAGCTAGGTCTTTGGGGTTCTTTAAATTGTCTTATGGAATTATGTTGGCGATGTGTTTTGCTAGACTATATACCCCTCTAGTGTGGTGAGTTGCACTCAACCCTTTAATTTGGTCCCTTGCTGTGGACAATGGGGGAAGACCTTATTATGTTTCGGTCGAGCTTAATTGGGGTGGTGGCTCATCGTTATGTTTGTTTTTTTAGTTGTGGCTCATTAACTGGATGTCTGTCTTGCACTCTGGTCTTAGAAACCATGCATCCCCGTCAGCATATGGTGAGTCAAGGGGTGGAGCTGGGTACATAGGAATTAAACGGGGTCGCATTTTTGCTGGTGATTCAGTTTCTTCATATTTTGATTCAGTACCTTTGGAGGTATGTAGAGAAATATTGCTGTTGGAATGCAAAGAGTTGAGGGAATGCCCATACTTCTCTGATTCAAAGGTTGGGGGTGATGCCCTAAAATGGGTTGTTGACCCTGGAAACTTCCAAAAAAGATGATTGTCTTTCTTACATTCTCTCTACATGCATCAACAATTGGATACTTTGTTACACTTGGTTTTTAAGAACAAACAAGTTCACAATTACAATATTTTTTCTGGTCAAGAGGACATTAAGAGAATTCTAAGGAACATCAGATTTAAAATCAATGATATTGATTCTCACCTTAGCTGGGTGGAGAATAATCTGGTGTCAAATTTGGCCTCAGGGATCTCTCTGATATTCCTGGAGACCCAACCAATGCATGGTTTGCTAGTTCTCCTTCTCCAGATCCTACTCTTCTCATGGTGGACTAAGCTTGCTATTGTTCTATGATTGTTTCTCTTTGATGATGGTTAAAGGTGACAACCCTTTCCTCTGTGGTTGGTCTTCTTCTTGGTGTTTGGTGTTAGATTTTTGGGTGCAGAGGTTGGCCTTTGTTTAGTTAGTTTCATGGTTTATATGACATGTTTCCTTTTTCTCTATGGTTCGATGCTTTGAATGTTCTAGGGATTTCTCGATTGGCAATTGTTGTTTCTTGTTTTGTTGGTCGTTATGTTATTTCAATATAAGAATTATGGGCATGAGTATGATAGTTGTTTTAGAAGTCCATGGCTCTCTTTGGCAGTTTTGTTTGTCTCTATGACTCTCTCTGTTAGTAATGGTGGCGACTCACTCTGATAGCTTGAATATCATTGTATTTCTTTATGATTGTTTATACAACTGTTTAGGAATCAAGGTAATGATTTTGCTATAAATTATGTACTTTATCTACAACCATCTTTAAGCCTATGCTCACGATGTATCATCATTTTCGGTAATAAAATAAAATGCTTAAAAAAAAGATTTATAAGCAAAAACTTTGTAATAGATATTATCTTATAAAAGAGTAGACCATATCAAAAGAGTAAATAAATACAAGCCCTAAAAATAAAATTTACTTTAATATTTAGATATCAAAAATAAATAATATATATTGAATTATAAATCTTTTTCATATTCTTAATATTCATTTAAAATTTGAAAAAATTATAAGCAAAAAAATTGACACCTTATTAAAAATAATTATTTATTTTATTATATTTATTTAATATATATATTTTAATTTTTTTAAATTATTATTTTAAAAAATATTGTAGTTTTTTTAACATATTTTCTGATAAAATTTACTCTTAATTTTATAAAAAATACTTAAAATTATAAATTCTCCCCCAATCTAAATAAAAAAAAATTCTCAGCCTAAATCTAAATGGTAAAAACTCTACTTAAAAAATAAAAATAAATAAATAAAATTAATTATTTACCGAAATTCCAAGCCAACCCAATAGTCCAAAACTAACACGATAAATCTATATAGTAAAAAAGCTATTTAAAAAATAAAAATAACACATGAAATTAGATATTTGCCGGAATTCCAACCCAACAGTCCAAAACCTATAAATGTGAAACAATGGGAAAAAGGCGTTGGGTTTAGCTCGTGTACAGAGGATGCTTTTTGCTGCACGAAATGACATTTATTTGCGAACATTGACATTGGTACCGAGGGCTCCTATTTTCTTCACGGGCTCCATGGGACCATAAGCCAATCGATAGCGTAAACTTTTGACTAACCTTATCCGCATTAAAGCCGAGGCCAAAGTCCCTTCGTACGCGGAAATCATACGGTGTATGCATACACGCTCGTTATACAGGGCACAAGCGCAGATCGCAAGCTACATAACGAGAGCTGCTCTGAACGGTTTGGCCTACAAAGACGCACTAGCCTCTTAGGAACCGTCGTGAAAAAATGCTTACTCACATTTGAAGCTCAGGTTGCTCCCCGATCCATCAGATCCGTCCATTTTTGCAAGAATTATCTTTAGATTGGCTCAGAACTCGCTCTAACGACCAATTGGTCGTGATCAGTAATGGCTCAGCTACTGATTCATGGAAATCTCCATGTGACTATCTACGAGGCAGATTCACTGAAGGATCCCGATCGAGCAACGGGAGGAGCTCCCAAGATCTTCAGGAAGGTAAAAAAAATGGCGTAATTTGAGTTCTAAGATTCAGAATGATCGAATCCTCTGTGATTCATTTTCTTTTTTTTGATTATTGTTTGTCTGTGGTTACAGTTAATTCAGGGCATTGAAGAGACCGTGGGGGTTGGCAAAGGAGCTAACAGACTGTACGCGACCATCGATCTGGAGAAAGCTCTAGTGGGTCGAACTCGGATCATCCAAGACGAACCCAAGAGCCCACGATGGTATGAGTCCTTTCACATTTACTGTGCTCACCAAGCTGGCAATGTAGTTTTTAGTGTTAAAGATGATAAACCAATTGGGGCAGCGGTGGTCGGAAGAGCCTATGTACCTGTGAAGGATCTCCTAGATGGCCAAGAGTTCGAGCAGTGGCTCCAGCTGGTTAATGAAAAAAGGGAACCGATTGGGGGCGGGGCAAGGATTCGTGTGAAATTGCAGTATTTTGATGTTAGCCATGATCCAAACTGGGCTAGAGGTATCAGGTCTCGGAAGTTCCCTGGGGTCCCATATACCTTTTTTCCTCATAGGAAAGGGTGTAAGGTCACTCTGTACCAAGATGCTCATGTGCCTGATAAGTTTGTGCCCAAGATCCCTTTGGCTGGAGGACAGCTCTACCAGCCTCATAGATGCTGGGAGGATATATTTGATGCAATTAACAATGCTCAGCATCTGATTTACATTACTGGATGGTCTGTTTACACTGAGATCACCTTGATCAGGGACTCCAAGAGGCCAAAGCCTGGTGGTGATGAGACACTAGGTCAGCTTCTGAAGAGGAAGGCCAGTGAAGGGGTCAGGGTGCTTATGCTTGTCTGGGATGACAGGACCTCTGTTGGGCTATTGAAGAAGGATGGATTGATGGCCACCCATGATGAAGAGACCTTGCATTACTTCGATGGATCAGATGTGAATTGTGTCCTGTGTCCAAGGAATCCCGATAATGGGCAGAGCTTCGTGCAGGACTTGCAGATCTCGACAATGTTTACGCATCATCAGAAGATCGTTGTCGTTGACAGCCCTCTTCCTGGAGGTGGTTCAGAGCAGAGGAGAATCGTGAGCTTTGTTGGAGGCATCGATCTGTGTGATGGAAGGTATGATACCCAATTCCATTCTCTCTTTAGGACTTTGGATTCTGTTCATCACGCTGATTTCCATCAGCCGAATTTCACTGGCGGGTCGATTGAGAAAGGAGGGCCCAGAGAGCCCTGGCATGATATTCATTCCAAGCTAGAAGGGTCTGTTGCTTGGGATGTGCTTTATAACTTTGAGCAGAGGTGGAAAAAGCAAGGTCATAAGGATTTGCTCTTGCCTCTGAGACAGTTTACGGAGATCATTCCTCCTTCGCCCGTGACATATGAAAATGACCAGGAGACTTGGAATGTTCAAGTCTTTAGATCGATCGATGGAGGAGCTGCATTTGGGTTTCCTGAAACACCAGAGGAAGCAGCTAGATCAGGGTTGGTTAGTGGAAAGGATAACATCATAGATAGGAGTATCCAGGATGGTTATATCAACGCCATCCGTCGTGCGAAGGACTTCATTTATATAGAGAATCAGTACTTTTTGGGAAGCTCTTACGGATGGAAGCCAGATGATATCAAGGTGGAAGACATAGAAGCTCTTCACCTTATTCCCAAGGAATTGTCTTTAAAAATAGTTACCAAGATAGAAGCAGGAGAACAATTCAGAGTCTATATTGTTGTACCAATGTGGCCAGAGGGGTTACCAGAGAGTGGCTCTGTGCAGGCAATCTTGGATTGGCAGAGGAGGACAATGGAGATGATGTATACAGATATTGCGCAAGCTCTGCGTGCCAAACAAATCTACGATGCAGATCCCAAGGATTATCTGACCTTTTTCTGTTTGGCAAATAGAGAGGTCAAGAAAAGTGGTGAGTATATACCACAGGAGCATCCGGAGGAAGATTCTGACTACAAGAGAGCTCAAGAAAATAGGCGTTTTATGATTTATGTGCATGCCAAGATGATGATAGGTAAGAACTCCCGAGGTTAATGCATCACCAAATTCCTATTTGCTATACTTACTTTCTTCAACAGCATTATTTTTTATAAATGCTTGTCATTTTATTTGGGTTGGGCCTTCGCTTAGCTATAGATTAATGTGGGTCTACCATAATTAGCCCATCTACGATGACCACTCTAGATTTGGTTTTCCGACCTTTCATGTTGGAGATCCCTGAAAGCCCCAAATATCATGTAAAGGTTGGTAAGGATAAGGTTACTACATAAGAAAGGGAAAGAGAATGTCTTGGAAAAATAGGTTTAAACCTGTGTTTGAGTTTGCATGGTTCCAACTTGTTTGTTATACACCATGCAATACACTAGGGTGTGGGGGCTCTGGGAACATTCGCTGCGTTTCTGGGTACATTGAGGATGCCAGGGAACGTGGGTAGGAAAGTACCCTGTATTAACTTAAAAAGATGCAGAAAAACAAATTATCTTAAAGCATCTATCCAAAAATACTAATTCCACTTTATAAAACCTCTGTACACACCCCAACCAAACTTGGCCTTGTTATTGATTTCATTATTTATTTCAGATTTTTGATTCGGCTGCCACTATTCCACTGCGGAGAACCAATATTTATAAATGCTACAAGGGCCAACATGTCTTTAGAGATTTGAACCCAGAGCTACTTGGGACACTAGTCAAGAACCATACCACCACTTGAGCTAAGTTCCTTTAATATTGAACATTATGTGCCATTAATGTTCTGTATATATTTAAAATTTTGAAATTTTAATATTTAAGGAAGGTTCTTAACGTGGGATCCCTGGTCCTCATTGACAATCTTTTAAGTTTGGATGTACCTGCATACACTTTAGGATGAATTTCGGTGTCATTGATAATTTTTAAAATCTTGTTGCGTCTTCATATGCCCCAGTATTCATCTCCATATCTCGTTTAACAATCCTAAAATGTATCTCCATGTCTCGTTTGACAATCCTCAAAATTCAGAAATGTGGAGCAGCATCCGCACATCCCAAAATTTTGGTGGAGAACCCATTGTAATCTTTTTGTCTTCATTTTATTATATTGTCTGTGGATACCTCTTGCTCTATAATTTCTGTTCTGCAACTTATTAACTTTTCAATGTACTGGTGGCATGAGTCTGATTTGATATGCTTGAATTTTAGTCTCGTGTGGTTTTCTCAAGATGATATGCTCTCTTCTGATACCCTGCTTATTTCTTTTATGCAGTTGACGATGAGTACATTATTATTGGATCAGCAAACATCAACCAACGTTCCATGGATGGTGCAAGAGACTCTGAGATAGCAATGGGGGCTTACCAACCATATCATCTGGCAGTTAATGAGCCAGCCAGAGGGCAAATCCATGGTTTCAGGATGTCTCTCTGGTACGAACACACTGGATTGCTAGATAACTTGTTCCTTCAGCCCGAAAGCCTAGAATGTATCAGGAAAGTGAACAAAATAGCAGAACGATACTGGGATTTATATAGCAGTGAAAGTTTGGAACGTGATCTGCCGGGCCATTTGTTGATGTATCCTGTGGGTGTCACAAATGAGGGTGAAGTGACAGAGTTACCTGGCACAGAATTCTTTCCAGATACAAAGGCTCGGGTATTGGGCACCAAATCAGACTACCTGCCACCCATTCTGACAACATAGAGAGTTGGAGCGGTAGTACTCCAATAGCTGTTTGGTCTTTCGTAACACATACTATATTTAGAGCTCTTGCCCTTTCTTCCCGTTGTTGGTATTTGCACTAAAATACATAGTCGTCTTTAGAGCTCACACAAAGCTTGTGGAAATATCTAATCCGGTGAAAACTTTTCCCTTTTTCTCTTAATTTTCTCTTTAGTCAAGCAGATTAACAGGCAAACTAGAAAACTGATATCAATCTGCATGGTAACCTCTTGTGCAATAACCTAACAGGGCTTGTTAGGCATTGACCTTTTGGTCAATAGCTTCTACATTCGATACCTATAGAGCTATGTTATATATGTATTTGCAGGGTTTTAATAACTCAGTGTTCAATATTTGGCATTCAAATGGTATGTGAAGCTCTAATATTATGATTTTTGTAGTTGATACATTTCTTTATGGCATGTATGGTTGTGTTTGTATCCCTGCCAGCTACACAGGCATCGTTATTTCTTTTTCATTGTCATGTTCCAAGAAAAAAGAGTGAAGATTTGCATATCTGCTTTATGTAATTTGATATACTGAAAACATAACAAGGCTTTCTTGTGATCTTTATGGAAATATGATAAATTGTGTCGGTTGAGATTAGGAAGTGGCGTGTTGGTGAACCACCCTAGTCACAATGAGAGCAAAGATCTTTGATAAACATGGAATTATATTTGAACTCTGTGTTTTGTCATTGGTCAATAGCTTCTACATTCGATACCTATAGAGCTATGTTATATATGTATTTGCAGGGTTTTAATAACTCAGTGTTCAATATTTGGCATTCAAATGGTATGTGAAGCTCTAATATTATGATTTTTGTAGTTGATACATTTCTTTATGGCATGTATGGTTGTGTTTGTATCCCTGCCAGTTACACAGGCATCGTTATTTCTTTTTCATCGTCATGTTCCAAGAAAAAAGAGTGAAGATTTGCATATCTGCTTTATGTAATTTGATATACTGAAAACATAACCAGGCTTTCTTGTGATCTTTATGGAAATATGATAAATTGTGTTGGTTGAGGTTAGGAAGTGGCGTGTTGGTGAACCACCCTAGTCACAATGAGAGCAAAGATCTTTGATAAACATGGAATTATATTTGAACTCTGTGTTTTGTCATCTTCGGTTCAAAATCATTGTAAATGGTTATCAATAACAAGGACTGTAAGTTAAGAAACCATATTTTTTGTCATTGGCTATAATTCCCGAGCTGCCTTCTTGCTTGGTTGGGTGTTTTACGGGGGGAGTTTATGTCTCAACATGCATGACTTATGTGGTCTTGCATTGTGAATCATCTTACTTCTGCGTTTTATGACATGGACAATTTGTATGTTAAGCAGGGAGGGATATAATTACTTGAGGGTTATAGAGTTGCTGTTGTCATTTAAAGTTTATCTTGTATACAGTGTAAGTATGCCATTGTTGTCTCAAAAATGAGCAAACCACATTCATACTCGATAACAATTTCCTTCCTTCAGCTGGTTATAATTATAAATTTTGTTTGTATATTCCCTTACCTAACTAAAGTAGAGGTTGAGGTTTGTTTATTTGGTTCCTGCCATTTTATTATTAGCTTGAATAATGATTTTTGCAGTCCAGGTGGGTTAGATGTGTCATATTTTAACATGAACCATATTAATTAAAAAAATCACATTAGAAAATCATGTCCTTGATATTGAGGGCAACAGTGTTAAATAAATATCAGGAGGAAGAGCTACACAGCTTCCTATGGATCTGAGGTTCCAAAGCCAAGAGACATAATAGCCCTCCATAAAACCTTTGCCTCAGACATAGACGTAGACCCAAATTTGGGGGAAAAGCAAGGCAAACCCACTTGCCATTTCGAAGACACCTTAAAGTTGCTAGGAAATGAAGCAGTTTAGGCCTGCCAAAAGAGATGGCAATCACTCGCTCGTGGACTGTAAATCAAAAATCCTCAATTCACTTTGTAACCTAAAAGCCTTCTTTCTAGAGCCACAATCTACAAGGCAATCCTCAAGAGGTCAAAGGTGAACTGAATTGGGCTAAGATTCAACCCTCCTCTTTTACAGTGTTCACCACCAGCAGATGTGGATAAAGGAAAAGAGAAGGGAAATTGGACAGAGGCTGACCAGGCTGTTGATTATCACAAGCAGGGATCCATTACAAGATACATAGTATGGGATATCAGGCAATGGTGCAAGGAACGACAGCAGTAGTCTTGGGGGGATTTCAACCACAATTTTGCTGCACAAGGATGTGCAAAACATTAAGTTGGGGGGACGGGCGCTCGGGTGATGATAGGCCCCCATATTGTAGACTATAAGGCGGCCCATCCAAAACTCATTTTTGATCTCTTTTCGTATTTGGTGAAAACATTTTTTTTTTAATCTTAGCGATTTGAATGCTTTTTCCATTTAAATCTTAGCGATTTGAAATGGTTAATTAGACGAGTATATGATAAATATGCATGTTAGGCTAACCCATGCGGATTGGCTTCCTACGAGGACCTCTGCTGGACGCACTGAGAAAAAGAAGAGATCTTTTCTCGTTTCACCTCCTCCAAAAGCTGACAAATCTTTCAAGGCACCTCTAATCCACTTGTGTGCACTACAAGAGATAAGGAACAGGATTTGTTAAAGAAATTGGCTCCTAGAACCATGGTCCTCAATTCTCAAGATTTGGGGGAAGCATAGACATTGAATCAAGGTGTGATGAAGGGCCAAAATCATGATTATTTTGTGTGATGAAGGGCTAAAATCATGATTACTTTGTACAATAGGAACTGAAGGCTCAACCTCAAAGTCTTTTCTAATAATCATTTGAACACGCTGCACTGGTGCCTAGAAAACTTAGATTTTTTAATATTGTAATTGTTTCGATGATTTGTTAATGGAAAAGTATTATTTTTCAGCTGGTTATAGTTAGTTGTTCGTAGGTTCCATGTGAGGACCTTGAATAGGGCCCACACGTGGACACTCTAAAGGACCTCTTGTACTTGTATGCATACGATTATAATCATTTTAAGCTTTTTTTGGTTCCTGCCGCATCTTTGCAGCAACAAGTTTATGTGGTGCAGTTACTTCTTTTTATGGCATAAACATGTTAGGATTTAGAATATTATGAGATAAATAAATATAATAAATAAGTAACAAACATTCAAACCATGTACATTATGATCTATATTGGAAATCTCAATTGGGAGAAAATTAACAAACAATAGATTTATTATTGTTCTTGGCTAAAACACAACCAAGCTGGCCAACACTCTGAGCTTTCACTGCTCCAATACAATGGAGAATGCACAAGCCTTTTAACGGCTTCAACTACATGTAATACCATGAGCATATTACCATGGGTCACCAATACCGAGTGCCCAAAAAACCATAAATGTTGACACAACTTCAACTTCATGGCAAGGTCAAGTTTATTTAACAATCCCCTTTATAAACTTGACTTTGGGTTTTCTTTGATAAAATCTAACCAAACTGCGCAAGTGAACTAGTCACAACTCACTTCCAGTCCTACCAAGTCATTTTCAGGGTACTTTAAAATTTCACATGTCCTAGCTCAACATGCTTTATCATACCATCACATGTGTCCCCATATCACCTAAGTGGACATTCAAACTTTACTAGTGATTTATTCACTTCTAGCCCTACCAAGTCATTGCCAGGGTATTTGAAAATTTCACATGTCCTAGCTCAACATACTTTATCATACCATCACATGTGTCCCCATATCACCTAAGTGGACATTCAAACTTTACTAGTGATTTACTCACTTCCAGCCCTACCAAGTCATTGTCAAGGTATTTGAAAATTTCACATGTCTTAGCTCAACATGCTTTATCATACTATCACATGTGTCCCCATATCGCTTAAGTGGACATTCAAAATTTACTAGTGATTCACTAGGGTATGCATGCCTTATTATGTCTTATAGTTGTATGCCCATTTACATGAATTTTTTTTAACCCCATTATTCTTTTTTTTTTATATAGTTATTGATACTCTGGGTTTAAGCCAACATTCTCTCATTCCACATTATTTCTACACCAAAATTCAAGCATGCTCTTCCTCTTGAAAATTTTATGGTCCCCCACACACACATATATATATGTGTGTGTGTGGGGGTCATAATATAATATATATATATAACTTTTCATACGAAGCCCTCTAGCCATTAAAATAACAACCCATCACTTTCAAGAATATGATAAATGATAAAAATGTCAAATTTATATGCAAGCCATATACCATTGTAAACCTCATGGTTACCAACAATTTTGTGTTCATTGCATGATGCATGGAGCCCTTTTTTGACAATTTGATCTATGCATAGAGATTTATGTGAAACATTTTTCTAGGTACGAGCATCTTTGTTATGAAACCAGTTCACAAAAAAATAGAAAAGATAGATCAACGCTTTAGAATTCAACCTCTTCGAGGGGGCAACCTCCTTTACATTACACAAATGAACAATTCTTGGATGATACAAATGATCAGACCTCCTTTCTATATATAGGAGTCTAAGGGGTCATAATATAATCAGAGCCGACATAACAATAATAATGTAAGGGCACAATAAACAATAGTGGGTTTCTATGGGGCACAATAATAACAATAAGGGGTTACACTAGTAGTATAGAGACTTAACATGCCTCTCTCATTCAAAAAGTGTTGTCCTCAATGCTTGACTAGTTCTTGATACGTCTGTATAAAATTCTCATCCTTCCATTTGGAATTTCTAGCGAATAAGTTTTTCCACTTGATGAGATTATTTGAAATTGATCGATTTCATAGCTGTCGATTTATCGGTTTTGTGAATACTTCAAGTTCCAATATGATTTTTCCTTCCTCGTCAAGTTTTGGCCATATTGTTGGAACTGAGATCTTCAGAAACTTTTGAATGAGTTCCCACCCTGCTTCACCATTCTTCCACTCATCCCTTCTTTTGTTTATTAAATTTGGTTGGATAAATAGAAATAGTACAAACAATGCTTCTACATCCTCATCCTTTCTTGATAGTGCATCTGCAACAACATTTTTCTTCCCTTTTTTTGTAGATGATTTCAAAGTCATAATCCAAGATATTTGTGACCCATTTTTTTCTGTTTTTCTAAAGATAATATTTGTTCTAAAAAGTATTTAAGACTATCATGATCCATTTTTATTTTGAAGTGTCTTTTCATTAGGTAAGTTCGCAATTTCTTAAGTGCATGTAGTATTGCCAAAATTTCCTTCTCATAAGTAGCTTGCTTGAGATGTATATGTAAACATACTCAATCGCCTACATCAAAACTTCTTTGACTTTGTTGTTGATCTGCCTGTTGTTTCATTCGATTTTGCACCAAAGTGGCGTTATCCTTTAAAAGTTGGAGAACTTGTTGTCGATGCTCGATGTGATATTTCAATGCTTTAATCTTTTTCTTCTTGATATGTCCTTCTATCTTGAGAGTTTGAGGAGTGGTAATTTCCTCCAATGCATTACAAGATATGGTTAGATTCATTTCTTGATGCTCAATGTGATCTTTCACTTCTTGAACATTTTTTTTCTTGATATGTCCTTCTATTTTGATAGTTTAAGGAGTGGTAATTCCGGCCAATGCATTTCAAGATATGGTCGGATTCATTTCTTCTTTCTTAATGTGGTCTTTCACTTCTTGAACATTTTTCTTCTTCACATGTCATTTTAAGAGATTAAGGAGTAGTAATTCTTTCCAATGCTTTACAAGATATGGTCAGATTCATTTCTTCTTTCTTTGGTGTTGGTTTTTGGTATATATACTCTTCTTTTAACGTTTCTTGATCATTTCCTTCCTCCTATCCACAATCAATGTAAAATAATTTCTTCTCAGCACACTTATGACCTTTAATGTATTTGTTATCACAATTGTAACAAAGCCCTTTGTCTCTTTTTTCTTCCAATTGTTGTGGTGTAACCCTTGTAAGTTGTCGAAGGTTAGGAGAAACGACACTTCCATCTTTATAGTTGTGAGGGGTAAACTTCCTTGTTACCATAATTTTGACTTCCTTGTTGACATAATTTTGCTTTTCACTTTGTAACAAAGCCATTTTTCTCTTTTTTCTTCTAATTGTTGTGGTGTTACTCTAAAAAAGGTGTTTCTCTTTGTATCCTCATAATGTGCTATCATTTCCTCCGTGAAAATTGACCAAATAACAAGTTGTTTACTAGAACAAAGCCCTTTATACCATAAAAATTGATCCGATTCTAAATATGAAGATGAAATGCATACCTTTTGTAACAGTGGTACACCATGTAGATCAAAATATTGCTCCATCTGAAGTATCAAATTAACCAGATCCTTGCCATCAAACTTCTTCATATCGTTTTTTCTTGATTTTAGGAGCTCGATTTTGAAACGACGGTAACTCTGTAATTTCAGATCTCCAAGTTCTGAAATTTCTTCTTGCTGTAGCTCTCTGATTTCTCTTTCTAACCCCACAAGTTTGATCATAATGTGATTGTCCAAGAAAGAGTTATGCCAAATCTCTCACGGTGCCTTGATTATAGACTTGTTTAGTAGAGAAAACTTGTACAACGTGCCACGGGTCACTGTTTCAACCTTCGGTTCTAAAAATGGTACCTATAAAACTACAGTGCGTTCTCTTTCTATAACTTCTTATGAAAATTCAATCCAATGCTCAAAGCAAAAGTTATGACAATTTTCTCAAGGTCACTTGTTTGGAATGTAATTCGGGAGTGCAAAATCTCTGACTTCCTCAGATCATATCTACGAAAATATAGCGAGACAAGATCTGAAATTCGAACTTGAGGTTCAAACCGATTTCTTCTCAAATGGGTTTTTTTTTTTGCTTCTGAAACGTTGTAGAAAAAAATTATAGGAAAAATGTCATGATGACTTGTTTGGATCAGCAATACCTTAGAATCCAAAGCTCTGATACCAAATGTTATGAAACCAACTCACAAAAAGATAGAAAAGATAGATCAGCGCCTTAGAATTCAGCCTCTTCGAGGGGGCAACCTCCTTTACATTACACAAATGAACAATTATTGGATGATACAAATGACCAGACCTCTTTTCTATATATAGGAGCCTAAGGGGCCATAATATAACCAGAGCCGACATAACAATAATAATGTAAGGGCACAATAAACAATAGTGGGCTTCTGTGGGGCACAATAATGACAATAAGGGGGTTGTATTAATAACAATAAGGGGTTACACTAGTAGTATAGGGACCTAACATTATTTCTTGTTACATAAGCTCTTGCTTGAATATTGATCTGCAAATGTGGTTCGAGGGACATTCTCTACATTAAACTTCATGGATTCCACTTGCTACCACGGTTGGTTTTTGTTTCTTGGCAGCCACCCCAACTTGTCTATCATTTGTGGCGACAAGGGCGTCTAGTAATGTCAATGGCTTAAATCAAGCAAGATCTCGTGTGGCCATTGTACCTCTTCATTGCTTGGGTTGAATAAGACGCTCCTTTTGATGCTTCATTGTTGCGACAATGTTGTTGCCCACCACACCATGGGAGGTCCAGGGACTAGAAAAAATGCATGCCCAATAGTTTGATAGTGTGCTTTTTCACAACAACTTTGCTAGTCTAAAAAATAGGCTTTTCCACAAATCGAACGAACTGTCTCCAACAAATATACCTTAGTAATTGAGCATCTTGTTCCAACAACTATTAAAGATTTTAATGATCTGGATGCATTTTGAACATCTCATCAAAGCGTCGCAGAATGATCAGTCACACAGTTCAAGAGGAAAGTTGTGAATTGTATATCGTTGTTGTTGGAGTGGGCAAGCATTTCCTGTCCAGGGAATCTCAGGCCTCGGTGGATTTATAAATACCACTTGTTAGGGTTCAAGAGAAAAAATATAAGAAACAAGCAACAAACATTCAAACCACGTACACCATGATTTACCTGGAAAAAAACTAACCAACAATAGATCTATTATTGTCCTTGGAAAAAACACAACCAAGCCCACCAACATCTTGAGCTTTCACCGCTCAACCGTGGCTCAATACAATGGAGAATGCACAAACCTTTTAATGACTTCAATTTCATGTAATACTATAGGTCACCAAAATCGGGTGCCCAAAACCACAATTGTTAACCATCACTGTTGACACAACCTCAACTCCATCACAGTGTCAAGTTTATTTAATAAGCTTCCCTTTAAACTTGACTTTGGGTTTTCCTTGGCTAAATCTTGCCAAACTGTGCAAGTGAGCTAGCCACCACTCCTAGCCCTACCAAGTCATCGTTAGGGTATTTGAGTATTTCACATGTTGTCCTAGCTCAACATTCTTTATCATACCATCACATGTGTCCTCATATCACCTAAGTGGACATTCAGACTTTACCAGTAATTTACTAGGGTACACATGCCTTATCAAGTCTTACATTCATATGCCCATTTACATGGAAAAATTTTGAACTTCATTAATTCTATTTTTTTAGTTGTTGCTGCTATCCTAAGTTTAAGCCAACATTCTTTCACTTCACCACTAATAGCTTGCTTAACAAATTCAATGCTTCCAAAAACATTGCATCTCATTGGCTGAGAACTGTTATCTCTTCGACTCTAACACTTCAATCTTCAAGCATGGTTGAAAATTTTTATGACATTTTAACTTTCATGGTTACTAGTGACTTCACATTCATTGGATGACAATATAAATTTATCCCTTTGCACTATGAGGATTCGAGTTCAAAATCAAGAAAACGACGAAAAAAATCTTGTTTTATTTCTTGCATAGGGTTACTCCTCATTCTCGCCCTTTCTACCCATAATCCTTTTTTCTACCCACAATCCTTTTCTTCATAACCAACATCTTGATTGAGTGTTCATGGGCAACAATCTAGACACATAATTGTGCTTCACACACAAAACTGTAGAGCAAGCCTCTCTCACTCCCAAAGACCTTGAGGTTCTTCACATTCTGACCTCAATTCTTACTAGCCTTGAAGGCATCCCACAAGTGATTTTTTTGCGTTTCGTTGTTCCCAGGCTTTCACGCTCATCATTCTCAACGTGTATTATTTTTTTAACTGACACTCGTACCTATTCACAATTTTGCGCCAACACGACCATGTTATGCCATCTGCAACCCATTGACATCGTCTTCCTTTGTGTATGTGGTACTCCTACCATTTAACACTGACAAGACTTGTTGTTCCCTCTAGAATTCAAAATTGCTAGCCTGCACACAGGATGCAGGCAGTGTGGCACAAGTGATCATAACTGGTCTACGCCACACTGTTGGTCATCGATTCACAAATTACTTGGAAGTAATGAGAGAATACCATGGATGTTGTTACAAAAACTTGTTCTTTCGGTGACCACCTCCCATTGGTGCTTCCTGAGCATTCCCCGACTTCCTATGACATCACGATAATGCCACCATTAACAACTTTCTCTTCATCGCTCCATCTGGTGGAAGCACGACCAACACGCTGATTGCTTCCTTTGTCTTGTCATTGTCAACTTCACCATGGTGTTACTATTACAAGGCCTTTCGCTTCGACAACTAGCTTGGGAACAATGCACCTGTTCTCCAGCTCGTGGTGATATTATTCTTGATCCCTTGAGTTTTCAGAAAACCAGCCACAAAAAAAAGGAACCTTGCAAATTCAAAAACTTTCATCGCCCTCAACTAGCAAACGATTAATATTTATCGGGGCCAATTCCATAACGTTTATAGCGATTTGGGTCTACTAGAAATTTGACAATGGTTTTGCCTCTCTTTCTACAATGTCTACATGTAGTGTCTATGGCCATTTTTTATGTCACAAATCTGGCACCACCTCTTTTTGCAGTTAGGGTTCAAACATATGCAACAGTCCGAAGTCTCCATGTAGTCTCCATGTCAATTTTTTTTTGTTGCTACATGCAGCCTGATAATCATGGAAAAAACCCTATCGTGGACATCTTTAGCATGTGCACCTCCACCATGGTGCATAATCTAATTTAAAATTTCAAAAAATATTTTCTATGCCCATGCCTTGGCGAAGCCTTTCATTTTCTTCTGGTCAAACCATTGCACAACCGAACTTGCCGGTTTGTGCAACGATCCACTGCTTCAACGAACGATGCTAGTTTGTGCAATGAATTAGCCCATTCTTGGGTCACTTCATTAATGGGAACAATTCCATAAGAATGAACAATTGAAACTTTCATGCTTTATTCACCATGCTCTGATATCACTTGTTAGGATTTAGAATATTATGAGAAAAATAAATATAATACACAAGCAACAAACATTCAAACCATGTACATTATGATTTACATTGGAAAATTCCAATTGTGGAAAAACCAACCAACAATAGATATATTATTTCCCTTGGTTAAAATACAGCCATACCAATGAACAACTTGATCTTTCACTGCACAACCTTGACTCACCACAATGGAGAATGCACAAACCTTTTAAGGACTTCAACTTCATGTAATACCATGAGCATTATACCGTGGGTCACCAATACTGGGTGCCCAAAACACTACAATGGTTAACCATAACTGTTAACACAACCTCAACTCCATGGCAAGGTCAAGTTTATTTAACAAAATATTTCACATCTTGCACGATTTAATAGATTTCCCAAGCATTCCATGTCTATGATGGGATTCTATCTTTCCTATAGCATTTTTTTAATTTCCTATACATTTTATTACATAATTGTTTGTTTTCCTATACATTATAGTTCCTAGTAGTGTTCCCAGATTTGTTTTATTGCATTTATAAATCAATGGTTGTTATCAAGAAGAGTGTGTTAGACCATGGTTTACTTCATATTTGTTTCACAAGGGATTTACTTGCTTTATTATCCTTCAATTCAGTTCAACTTATACAGTATAATAGGTATAAGTAGGATTTATTTTGCTTTGATGGTTGCAACTTGATTTAGAGTATACCAAACAACCCACATCAACTCACCTAGATTTGCAATTTTATAGTATTCTTTTTGCACATCTCTACCTTAGCTTTTCACTAAGAAAAAAACATGGATTGGTCACGAAGTTCCTTAGCCTTCTAAAAATTGCTTTGATTATTTTCTATGGTTAATTCATAGCCTTTTTGGCACTAATATTTCATATTTTCTATAAGTAGTTGACTCTTATTGTAGACAAATTCATCGGTGTAGTTTGGGCATATAGTGATTGTTACCCTTCAAGTTTGTGAAAAGCCCCGGGTTGACATTTAAAGTGAAGAGCTAAGAAGTGTAGGATTATTGTGACTATTCTAAGAGAAAAATGTGAATATAGGGGTGATGTGTAGGTGCAACGTAAGAAAGTTTAACATTTAATATGTTGAATTTAAATTAATATGTCTCATTTTATCATACGTAAAGGATTGGTAAACATTTACATGTATGTTAAAAGTAATATAGAGGTCCCCCCTCCCCCGCCCTAAGGGGAGATGTTGTAGTGCCTTTAAAAAATTAAAGTAATAAAAATAATAAAATTCAATTTGTTACATTGTAGTTTTGTTTTTATTAATAAAATTATGAATAACTTTTCAAATAAAAAATCATAATATACAAATTACATTTAAATGTATAACATATAAGTAGAAACAATAAATTAAGATTCATTTTACCTTATAAAATAGAATAATGGTTTTGTAACCATATTTATATTTAATTAATAAGCACATAAAACCTCCACTTTGCTATAGATATTATTAACCGGTAAATAGGCTTGGTTAAAATACCATGAGCTAATACCATGATTCATCAATACAACATGCCCAAAATCCACCTCTCATTTCACAATCAAAATATTTTATTTGAATTTAATTTTATAACATAGTTTTGATTAAATCTAAAAGAAAAAAGATTATAATTACTTTTGAGATATATCTACACCTCTATCACATTAAATATATAAGATATAAATAGTAGCTATAAATTAAGATCCTTTTTACCATATAAATTAAAATAATAAGTTTGTAACCATATTTTTTTGTGTAAGCTTGGTAGTACTTACTTTTTTCTATTAATTTTCCATAACAGGTTGTAAAATATGCCTATCAAAATACCTCTGGTGGCCTCAACTTGCACGCAGGAAACCAGGTCTGTTGGCCACCGATCTGCATCAAAAGCTGTCCAAAATTTAAAAAGTTAAATTTTTATCATCCAGGCTATATTTGCTGTTATATCTACTATATGCTTCATACTTGAAAAGTAAATGCTATTCTACATAATAACAAAATTTAACTATTTAGATTTTTACTTCAATCATCTGATGATTCTACTGGAGCTGGGTCTTTTGCACTTGACCCGGGTGCTTCACTCTGTAGCAGTGTCTGGATGTGATTTTCCATTCTCTTCAAGCAGAGATTGTGATGATATTGCTGCATTTGAACGGACTGGATTTTCTTCTAGAGATCTTTTAGGCTTGGTTCTTCTTGCCTGTCCACTTTTGGCTCTTCTCTGTCTTTGTAAGTTATCATTTCTTTGGCCAAAAAGTTTTTCATTACCCAATATCGCTGGATGGTCTGCCTAAAAAATGTTTGGCGACCTCAAGTATGGCCTGGATCCTGAATTATTGGCTCCCAATCTACTATTGGGATTTCTTCATTTTCTATATTGGCATTTAACTTCCTTTCCCATTCAGCTATTATTGATTTTACTTCTTGTCGAGGTTTCTACATAGTAGGCATTGATTAAATTCTTCATACTTTCCTGTCCAGTTTTTCTTCCCCTTTTTCTCTGTGGTTTGCTTGCTGATGCCTCCGGGCCTTTCATTTTCTGTTCTATCTTTTTTCTTACTCTTCTGCTCCCTTTTCGTCACTATTTCTTGCCTTCTTTTACCATCTTTTTCTGCTTTCTTTTCCTACAGTGCTTGCACTCCTGCAGCCTTACCTGTTTCAGTTGCTGGAGCTTCGGGTCCTGGTGAACACTTGAATTAATACTACCTGTAATGTGAACTAGTAATAAAACATTAAAATCAAGAATAATTTTATCCATAGTGTTCTTCCTTTGCTTTTTGGTCTGTGTTTGGCCTTATCACTTCCAATTTTCTTCTCATTCTCCCTGTCGCTGCTAGTTTGCAGCCATTCTGTTACAGCCTCGCTCCTCGGATCTATGCCCCCTGATTCCCGTTCCCCGGGGGCTCCCCAGGTAACCCCCTCCTCATTCATGGTCTAGCGGGCTAGAGGTTTTCTTACCGTCTTCAGGGGAGCTAAGCTTTTTCAACCATTCCACCACCGGGACGGACCCCCTCTTTGCTTTCTATGTTGTGGCTTCCCTAGGATGACAACACTACCCACTGATGGTGATATCATCTAAATAAACCACCATGAATTTATCTTTCTCCCCTATGAAAGCTATGTCCATGGCTCTCTAAAATGTGGTCCCTGCATTAATAAGACCGAAGGGCATGCGAGCATACATGAATGTTCCCCACGAGGTGGTGAAAGCAAATTTCTTTTGATCATCAGGGTGCACTGCCACCTAGTTGTAGCTAGAAAACCCATCCATCATGAGCATTCTGGCTGAGCCAACCAACTTCTACAATATATAATCCATATCAGCCAGCGGGTAGTTGTCTTTCAACAATGCCCTATATAGATTCTGAAAATTTACACATAGCCTTATTTCTCTTCCCTTTTTTTGGACAGGGACTAGGTTGGCCACCCACTCAGAGTACATTAAAGGCACTATGATCTTTTCTTGTAGCAACCTTCTTACTTCCTTTTCAATGGAGGGGAGTAAGAGTGTATTTATCTGCTTAAGTTTCTGCTTGCATGGCTTTATTCCACCCTTCAAAGGATTTATGTTGAATGATGTTAGTATCAAATGCTTTCAAATCCTCATAAGACCAAGCAAAAACATCCTTGTAGATTTTGAATAGATTTAAATACCTTTGTCTGTATTGCAAGGGGATTCCTTTTGATATCCTAATGATCTGAGGTTCCTCCTCTGAGCCAATGTTGCAGTCTTCTACTTGATATTCTATCTCTGGGGCAATTGCTTTGGAGACTATGCCATCCTTATTAAAAATCCTTTCCAGTGGGACCAATCCACAAGGGATGATATTCCCTTTCAGTTGCAAAATTTTGCGCCTAACCACTTTGTCTTTCCACAAAGTGGCTTCTTGATCTGCTTCTTCTTCTTGATCGATGGTGGAGTGGGTGAACTCCCCAAAAAATTCTATGAATATTTTCACCTGATCGTCATCCTCGAATACATGCTAGTGTTTGACATTATCAGGTATTGAGGGTCTGTATCTGATTTCTACCTCATATATGAGGAGCATATTTTAAGGGGCCCTGAAACTGTTTGCAACTACAGAAAGAGAGTCAGCCATTTTTTTTCCTTCTCTAGGAAAAAATTTGATATTAAACGCTAGGAAGAAGTTATCAATTAGATCCCACATTTCATTTTGGTAAGTCCTCAGTCTGGGGTGTTTGGCCTAGCATTTATTTTTGATCTGCCTTACGACAATCTCAGAGTCTCCATATACCATTAGGCATTCAATATTCATATATATGTTTTTGTAACCCAAGGAGCAATGCTTCATACTCCGCCACATTGTTGATTACGACTCCAGCTTGAATGAGAGGGGTATCAAGTTGCCCTCTAGAGATACCAACGATACTCCAGCTCCATTTTCCTCTTTTGAGTTTTCCCCATCAAAGTATAATTTCCATACTTTGTTTTCATTTTCGTGTTGGTGCTTTAACTACCTTGTGAGGTGTACTGATGTTTCCTCTAAGATGATCTCATTTTCTTCTAAGAAAAGGCAGGATAGGTTGCTTTCTATGCCATGAATTGGGGAGTTTTCTGAGCCTTTAGCTGGGGTGAAAATTTTTGCAAATATGGATTCTTTGTACAACCTCCTTTGCTCGCCTCCAAACGTGGGAATAATGGCATAGGTCAAATCTAACTTGATAGAGCCCCCACCTTGGAACCCTAAGATCTAGATAAGAGCATGCCAAACTTAGGGGGAATGTTTGCCACTACTATGTCCATTACCACACTCTTCACAGGGATCTGAGCCAAGTTTAGCACTAGATCCTTAATCATTCCCAAGGATTTGGGCCTCTTAGAGTCAAAGAAGTATAGGTCCTTGTAGGGCCTGGTGATCTGCAAGCCCAGTTTCTCCATCACTACTAATGGCATGAGGTCGTGTGAGGCTTTAGAATCCAACATGAAATTATGAATAATAGGTCATGGATTACTAGAGTAACATAGAAGGGTGCTATGGAGGGATCAAGTTCTTCCACATGCGACCCAAAAACAACCATTGACCTATCCTCTTGGAGGTTGAAACTATCACGGGTTGGTGCTGAGTTGGATGGGCACATTAATTGAGAGACTTGATATTTATAAGTAGGTTGCTTCAGAAGCTCAATCAGAGGGACAATAATCTTTACCTTTCCAAGCTCCTTCTGAAGATTGAATGTAGGTTGAGCTTTTTTTATACTTCTTGGCTCTGCTCCTTCTTCCTTACCACTAGCAGTTTTTAGCAGAACAGGTGCCTCCTTTTCTGTATGTCCCTCGGAACTATTGCTTTCCTTATTAGAGGAGACTTTTATCTTGGAAGGGTCAAGATTTAGCTTACCTTTCCTTTCTCTAGTATTGGAGGAATAACTTGGGGAAAAATTCCCTCTTGTTGTTCTGGTTCTCTTGACCTCTTCTTTGAAGATCTCAGATCATATTTTCGGTGTGGATGTGTTTGCATAAAATATGCTAACTGTTTACAATAATAATCCATATCCTTCTCATTTGTTGCTTCTTCTCTATCATGACTGGCCTCCTCGTGAGACATATTCTCGTGTTCTTCATTGGAGAAAGCATAATACAAGTTTCACTGCATCACGTGTGTATCTGACGATTGTTCATTGGGATCATCTTCTAACTACAGAGGATGAGGGATCTGGTCGAGTTGTTCTTTTCTCTCCCTTAGAAGCATTTGCAATGGAGGCCTTTTATATTGTGGGTTGTAACCTCAGTTGTTGACTTGAGCATTCTATTTGGAGAGGCTCTTGTTCTGAATTTCAAGCTTTCCAACCTTCTGTGATAAAATCTTGATGAGTTTTTCCAGTTCATCCAACTTCAGGTCTGGTGATTCCTTAGCTTGCCCCGAGGAGGTTTCTTCTTCTTTCCCTTTTTTATTCTCAGTAGGTTCTTTCTTTCCTCTTGACTTACTTGCTAAGGTGAAATTTGCTTCCACCTCAAGTGCATCAATTTGGAGTTGATCTAGAGTGAGATACTTCCTTTCACTTAGAGTAAAGCCAAAGTTAGACTCAAAGGCTCCTAAAAAATCTACTCGAGCAGTAGCTGGAGGAGGCTTTATATCACCCAGTAGGTTATTGTATTCTTTGTTGAACCTTTTTATAAATTCTGAGATATCCTCTTTTGGCCTTTTCCTTATAGTGTTAAAATCTATGAGGAGGTATTCATGATTTCTCTTTTCACCCCATTTTTGTGTAAAGAGTTTTAAAGCTCCTCCCATGTAGTGATGGAGGCATTGGGTAAGGCTTTAAATCATTTTCTGGCTTTTCCATTAAGGGATTGTACAAAAAGTCTCATGATCACATCCAGTTGTTCCATGTTTATGTTCTCGGCAAAGGCACATAAGGTTTCAATGTGCCTCTGCGCAGTGTTATCATCCTCCCTATTGAACCTAGGCAGAAGCTTTAGGTAGTCTTGGGGCATAGCACTTAGGGGCTGAGGTAAATTAAGAGGGGTACATTTCTTTAGCAAAAAACCTAGAAAAACCATATAGATTAATGGAGGGAGATTGAGACTCGCTTGAGGTACTTGGGTCAATAACACAATGGTAGGAGTGGCTAGATTGAAAGTAGAGTATGTAAGGGTTTTAGGAGTAATTCCCGAGTAGTGAGTAACAATGGGTTTAGAGATGGATGAGGAGGCTTCAAATATTGATGAGACAGTAGTGCAGGTAGTAGAAGTTTTATCCTTCCATACTTTCTTGAAAATTATTTTCTCCAGGTTCGATACAAATGGGGCTTTCTACTGAGAAGTATCTAAACGAGTGTGAGGCTTTTTAAAATCCAGGATGATAAATGATGATGGGGTGTGTGGAGTTGCCAAGGTGATGTGGATGCAATCAAAACATATTTTCTCACCTATGCAAAGAGTGCTCAATTTTTCATATCCTAGGGGAAATATCCTTCAATACGTTCCTCTGGCAACGATGCCAGAATATGTTGTCGCTCCTAGAGACAACCTTGGATTGCTTACAAGGCAAGTGTTTGGGCACATCTAGATTTTGAGTGTCTCAAATTGATTCTCATTAAAATTGAGACCTCACATATATTCTATAGGTATATATAAAATGGAATGTGTTCATTCATCTAAAGGAGTAAGACATACATTTCAGGTACTTCTTCACATGTACAAATCACAGAAATATATGCGCAAAATAGTGGAGGCCGCATAGTTGAAGGAATTACAGTTTAATAAGATTTTATAGAGCAATGAGAGAGGATAAAGAGAAAGAGAAACTCATCACATATAGATTAAAAAATCAAGAATTCTACCTTCAACACATAGAGCTTGAAGCATTATGGATTTCTACACTTATTTGAGTTATGAGTAGAAATAATAGATAAAAGAGGGACTGAATTCTATGATTCATGTAGTGCAGATTTAAAAATATAATTTCAATAATCCAAAAAGGCACATGCATTAACAATGTTGATACAAATGAATATGTGAGGAAGTTACAGGCACATGCATTAACATATTGATACAAATGATTCAGTGAGGAAGTTTGAAATATTTCTAGCAGCTATGATTGCATGAATACATAGAAGAAACATGAACGTAATGGGTTTTACTGAGGGATAACATATTGTAATACTTGAAGGGGGAATCACCACCATTTCCTTGATATTCTAAAATATCTGTATTATAAATCCATACAATCTGAAAATAAGATGTAGTGTTTTCTTTAGAATTTTCTCAACCTTTGTGAAGTGTTGCTTCCTCTTATTTATCTGGAGAGGAGTGTTGAACATTCATTACATCAAAAAATCTTTGGCCGAGTCTCAGCTGTCAAATTGACTAGCTGTCTCGGTCAGGGAGGCCTCTGTGGCCCAAAAAACATTACAAAACATTATTGCCTCATTAAATGGCCACACATTACAGGAATACAAAACAAGTCAATCAGTTAGATGAGAATGCCAAAAAAATATCTTCATGCACATCCCTATGATTTCTACTAATTCAGGTTGTAGTTTTATCATGGTATGGCCTCCTATGCTGCTCAATTGACTCCTGTTTCTTCTGCCTGTACTTCTTGAACCATTCATCCTTTAAAGTTGGGAATGGGAACTATTAGTTTCATGTTGCAGTACTGAAATAGAGGACCCTAGGGTAGTACTTTGTCTTTATTCTGTATGGGGGAACCGTGTTGGGTAATCAAGTCCTCATGGGCCACTAAGTCCCTGTTTACTTCTGTTAGTATCGACCCTGGTTCTGTGTCACAAGGGCCTTTCTAGATCAGCCCATGCCAGGTTTGAATGCCCCATCTCCCATATTAAATACCTCAGCTTCCAACCCACCATGCCTTTAAAGATTTTCAAAACACTATCAGCTCCCTAATATGCCTGGTGATGCGCTCATGGTGTAATACAAAGGACTTTCCTGTGTTTTCCCTTGTCACTAAAACCTCACAAAACAGGCGAGTTCCAATCTCTCATGGCCCCTTATTATTTATCCCCTTTTACTTCATGTGACCAAGAGTTATGAACAAGTGCTTAGTCTTGGGGTGTTAAGGTCATTAGACTTCCTATCGGGGGGATTTTTCCCTTGTTATATGAAATCCCGCATATCAACGATTTATAACACTTGTCTTTGATATCTCCCCTTGAACCCTGCGATCATTGATTTGCGGGATCAGGCCCACCTAGGGTCTCGCAATTGCAAAATAGGAAAGGGAGTTGAGGATGAGTGTTTTTCATAGGGGAGCATGAGTGGTAAGTGAAC
>APFE030301849.1:0-14128 GCA_000404065.3 Pinus taeda
CTTCTGTCATTTCTTAGTGTTAATATTTTTTTAATTTCAATTATCTGATTATACAAATTAAAAATTTAGGATATATTTTCGTTGTGGATTTAAGTTAATATGTTTTCGTTGTTTACTAATTTATGTGTTTCTATTTTTCAGGAAAATGGCATCAAAGAAGATTTCTATGGATATGTCTGGACCAAAGACACTTAAAGGTGCATCTTCAAAAAGCATTGGTGAACGAACTCCACCTGAGCTCATGGCTACAAATCTTTCAAGTGCCTCAAATGATAAGAAGATGATTTCAGACTGGAAGAATTCAAAAGAGGTGAAGTTCCCATCAAGAATCTGGTATGTGAAAGAAAGAGAAATCCAAAATGTGAACATATATCTGTATATTGATATACCGAATGAAAATGGAATTTTTGAGCTAATGGGAAGAGTTATAGATATGTGTTCAGTACCGGACACTGAAGTTGTTTACATACTTACAAAATCTCCCAAGTCACATGAAAGGACTAAATATCGATTAACATATTCATTGTATGACACGAGAGAGGTATCTACAAAGTTGTGTTAACAAATCATAAATGAAATGAAACAAAACATCGTAAGTATTGTTATTTATATTTGTATTTTTCTTTCCTGAAAGTGTCTCGCTATATTTTTTTAATTTTGTTTTTATTGACATATGATATTTTGTTTGGAAGAATTTTGTTGAAAGTTGTTCAATTAGGTTGGGAGGCATTCATTTCATAGCATGATATCATGAAAGTTGTCAGCAGTTTTTACTCAGTGTCAAAAGAAGATATGGAAAACAAGCAAAATGTAGTAATTGATGATGCTAAAAAAAAAAAAAAAAAAAAAAAAAAAAAGGCCTCTAGTGGATAAATCTAGCAAGGGTAAACAAGTTACTTTTGAGAGCAATGAAGTTGAAACTGACAGTGAAGCATATGTTGTTGTTACTAAAGATGACATTTGAATTGAGAAGAGCCGTAAAAGACCAAAAGTAACAACGCCCAAAAATAAATCTGTTGATAATGTTATGACGAAGAAAAGTAAAGTTGAAGATTTTGAAGTAGTCATTACCAGCAGTCAAGAACATAGTGAAACTTCAAAAGAAAGCAGAGAAATCATTACACCAGGAGCTGTTTTAGAGGATGGCAGTATCAAAACAAAACAAAATGCCATTCGACAGAATTTGACAAAGAAAAACTTAATTGATGGTGGTCGTACATTTCAACTTAATGTCAGACAAACCTATAAGGCAAGTGAAGGATAATGTCAATATCAAGTAATAAAGCCACACCATCTACATGTTCACAACTTGAAAACATTGATGAAGTATAATCCATATGTTCATGTGGTTAATTATGTGCTTCTTGTTTATTCAGTTCAAGTTCCCAACAAAGAAGCATTTGATAATTCAAAATGTTTTGAATACAATTATTATGTACTTGGGGGGAACCATTTTGTAGAAGCTCAAAGACAATTGATGGAGAAATATCCCAATAACCCACGTTTTGAAACAATGAAATGTATCATTTATGCTGGTTTATTGGATACAGAAGCAAAGTTAGTGGCATGAGATCATAATTCAGATAATTAATATAGGATGTCTTTGACTTTCATCCAAAGGGTTAGATTTATTCATAGTGAATTTCAAGAAAAATGTGGTGGGGATAGGATAAATGTTACTGCAGATTTCCGAAGGGAATGTTGTATGGAAATAGGCTATCAAATTGAAGAAAAACCCAATTCAAAAGGGGGAAAACGCAACCTTCCTAGTGATATATTCAAAGGTATTGATAACATTTTCCAATTGGCATTTAAAACTGGAGATGTTTGGAACTTGATTGATGAGATTTTTAGCATGTGGGGAAACATTGGCATTAAAAACTAAAAGGTCAAAAATTCTAAGCCATTGATATGTGGCGGTAGTAAATTAAGTCCTGACTTGAAGCAGCTTCCAGAAAATATGACTATCACACCTTAGAAAGCAATGCAAGGAGTGAAAGCTGAAAAAATTGTCAAAATAATATTATTTCATGTGAAGTCAGGGGAAATATCATTGGAAGAAATGTCCGAGGAACTTCAAAAGTGATTTTGTTGAATTATTTTTATTTATTTCTAGATTATAATTTTCTTTTAAATAAAACATGTTGTTCTTGGTAGTATTTGTTATACATATCATTATATTGACTTTTTGTTACTTTATCCATGTAGTCACAAAGTTTACATGAAAATTCAAGAACAAATGGTTAGATTGTTGAATGAAGATAGTTGGGATGATGTCGTACGCAACTATCCAAATTCAGGTTCTACACCAACATTAAAAGTTTTTTATCTTGCATTTAAAAAGGTATCTTGATTTACACAATCATTTTTATTCATCTGTGTACTACTTTTAATTTATAACTTACAGATATATTTGTTTATTTTATAAAAGATGAAGAAGGATGATAATGGAGTGCCAATTAGCTTCAGAACCTTTATTGAAAAAATAAAGACCGAAAAACTAAGGAAGCAACGTGTTAAGAATGCTGAACTTGATCCAACTCTTACTCATTTCATTTGGAATGGGCTAGACACTGTTCAATATCAAGTAATACAAGGCAACTGTGAAGACATTGCTAAACTCATACCTAAAAGGGAGTATGCCTAGTTTTGCAGATATTCCCCAGGTTCAATATCCATATTGACTATGATAGTGACCCTTATACTTATCAAGCTTTAGTAAATTGTTTGCGGGTTTTGTAGACAGTCACGTCATCACCATTATGGAGTTTTGTGACATTTCATAAACACACATTGGCAATGATATTGTCAAGCTTCAAAGGGAAAACAAATTCAAGGATGCAGCTTACATGGTAAGACGTTTAAAATGTATATTTGATTAATTTTGAAAAATTCATTTATGTATAAGTTGATTGAACTTTTACTATTTCATGTTACAGGCAAAAGTCAAATCTTCTTAACCGTGACGATCAAGTATTTATAAATGATTGTGATTCATTCATATTGATAGTTGGGCAAAAGATGATAGCTATATGTCTATGATTTTTAATCGGGTGGACAGAAAGAGTTATAGCCAAATACTGAGTTATGATGTTGTTGTGAAAAAACTAACATATGATGACAAAAAAGGAAAAGGAGAGATAATTAACATTTATCAAAAACCACAATTATTGATTAACTATCTTATAGACATATGTTCAAATAAAGGAGATTGGGTTATGGATTTACTTTCTGGCTCAGGTAAGTTTTATTATATAGAATTGAATTTAATATGTTATTTTATAATTAATATGCCATTGTACTAATTTACTTCATTATTTCTTTTGTGCTTGATAATTAGGTACAACACTAGCATGTTGCCTTCAAAAAAGAAGAAATTGCATTGCAATTGAAAAAAATCCATTACAATGCAATTTCATTCAGCAAAGAATTAATGCTCTTCTATTTCTTCCAGATGCAATGCAAGAAATTGGGTTGAAGAAAGGGGACTTTAGTGAATCACGTGTGGCAAAAAAGGCAAAGGAACCTTAACCACCATTACATGGGATGTTTGGAAAGACATACATTGGGAGATTGGAAAACATGAAAGATCCATTAGAAGACGAAAATGAGCAAAAGGAAGCAGAAAATATTGAAGAAGAAAACAATGATGAAACTCTAGAGGACAAAGAGTTTGGATTACATGACATTGTTGATTAAATTTAAGTTATGCTTGGAAATCAAGCTTATTTTTTGTAACTATTAAGTAGTTATACTTGCAATGTTTTGACTATGAGATTTTATGAGAAGAATATACAATCAATTAAGGTTGGTATGCGTTCAATATTTGTAATATGTGATTTTCGCATTAATTTTTAAGTTAACCATTATTTTTTGAAGAAAAAAAATGATTATTGTTATTTTTTTGACATGAAATTCATAAATAAATAAATAAATAAATAAAAATTATTATTTAACTATTTTTAGTTAAAATTTTCGTATAAAAATTGTGATTTTCGCATGTCAATTGTAGCAACAAAATTATCAAAACGTGTAGTTTTTTAATTATATTTATGTTAAAAATGGCTATTTTTATGTCAATTGTTAGAAGATATTGTTTTTTAGAAACAATTATTTCTTGTGGACTGAAAAATTAATTAACCATGTATAAATATGTAGAATATCAAAAATTTAAAATATCAACATTCTTCTTTAAATATGCGAAACAATAAAAACCTCATTACAAAAAAAATAAAATTAAAATAAAAACAAAAAAAATGTGAAGAAAAAGACCATTTCAAAAATTATTAAGTTTACAAAATAATTATTTACATTTCATACATTAGAAAATTAAAAAGATTAAAAAAAACCTTTTAAAAAAAAGGCCTAGTGCAGAATTACCACGTTTTTAAATCAGCGTAAAAAACACTACCATTATTAAAACGCAATGTACATGAAAAAAAAAATTATAGTGCCAAAAACTAAGCTTTAAAAAACACGTGTGTTCTGCATAACCCCTTTTCGAAATCGGGTCACTTTTTTGCTATCTCTAGAAAACGGGTAACAGTATGGATTCTCGTTTCAAATTTTACATTGTTTAGCCCTTGGAAGAATTTAAATTGGTTGAGGAAAAATATAATTTTAATATGAAAACCCACGTGCACAAAAGGGTAGGTCGGCCCAAAGAGGAATCTAGACAACCTTAGATGGCTATAAATACAAGTCAAGTGACCCTCATTTGGTGTTCATTAATCATTCTTCTTTATTTGTTTTGGCTTGCACGGGTTTGTAAGTGGTTCGCACAGGTCCGAAATTGTAGAGTCTGAAGTTTGTATGTGTTATTAGGGTTTTGGGTTCTCAATCGCATGGATGCTACATGATATTTTTGGTTGTAACGACGGACACACAAGTCTATGAGTGTGGTTGGAGGGTTTCAGTCACATGCACATCTCTCTCTTTGTGTGGTTGGAACCTAGGGTTTGATTTAGACAGTTGACTGTAGATTTTGACAATTGACTGTAAATTTTGATAGTTGATAACAGTTGATCGTAGGCTTCTGAATTGGGGTTTTG
This sequence comes from Pinus taeda, assembly GCA_000404065.3. Lineage (NCBI taxonomy): Eukaryota > Viridiplantae > Streptophyta > Pinopsida > Pinales > Pinaceae > Pinus > Pinus taeda. The sequence goes on from APFE030301849.1 coordinate 5,052, forward strand.
ATTACTAGCATTGTTGGGTTAATCTTTTGGATGTTGTTTAGTTGTTTTCTCTAGATACGTTTTGTAGTTGAATATATGGATAATTGTACTCTCCCTTTCTTTAAAAATTCAATGACAATCTAATATGAAGAATTTCAAAGGGTTTTCCCCCTTGTGGAGTTTTCCCCTCGTCTTTGTCCAATCCTAGAGTCTCTATGTGTGAATGCTTTTCTTCTGTTGTTCCTTTATATTTTGTTGCATTGATGATGATATTGTTCTTTCTATATAATTGTATATGTTGGTGAGTAATGTTATAATGTTTTGGGGTAAATTAAATTTGTAAATAATAAAATACAATTACCTAAAGCAAAGAACAATATAGCCTTGAGAAAATTAGCATGGAATCATGGCTACGTTGAAGAAAAATCATTGAAGATCACCCCTATGAAGACACCATTGATGGGAGAAAGAGCGCATTAGAGACCTAAAATAATGTTATGGTTTGAAGGAAACCCTAGGAAATTTGGTTATTAGGATTTAATGAACATCATGAGGTTAGGGTTTGGAAGAAACCCTAGGATAAGATAAAGGATTGAGTTTTGCAGTTTAGAAACCCTAGCGTGATCGATGAGGAATTGTCTAGCATAACCCCAGTTGGGCTAAGTCTTAAATAGGCCTTGGTTATTGATTAAGTCCGTGGATATATTTAAGGAAACATTGTTATATGGAAAATGGACGGTAATGACTCTTGAACATTGGTTCAAGAGGGAGATGATCACTTCTCGTTAGAGATAAGTACCTTTTAGATTTATGTTATTTCTTTGTGACACTATTCTTGTTTTGATTATTTCTTATATTTCTTGAATATTTGAGTATTTGAGTAATTTTAACCTCTAGATGAGATGTGATAAGAATATCCTTCTTGATGATCATCTAAGGTACGAGAAAAAATAACTAGTACAAAAGAAGGTATTTGATTAAGTTTCAATGTTCTGATTAAGTTGAAAGTTTAGAAAGCAAGCTAAGCCCTTAGGTATGATGAAATATCACCTTCATAAATGACTCATGCATACATATGAAAGAAAGTTTGATTCCAGGCACATCAAATATATTGGTGCTTTTGATATTTGGCAAGTATTTTACACTTTAATCGATGAATTTCCTAGATGTGTTGTTTTTATATATTGTGATTTGATACTATTCTTAATGCTTGTGATAAGCATGGTAACCTTGATGATAAAAGTGTAACAATAAGATTGATACTCAGGATCTTCTTGTCGAACTTGGTTAGTTTTTGATAAGCTTAGTAAATTTGACAGTATAAAAAAATTAGATGATTGAGTAGTAAGATAGAGAAGTGATTATTGATCATTGAAGTATGATGATACACTTTTCAGCTGCCTTAATTATATGACACTAACCCTTGATGAAAGTTTCATGCCATATGTAATGATAAAGTAGTTGATGTTGATATATTATGACCACGATGCATATATGATATAGTTTGATTTCATGATCTCACAGTTATGTTGATGCATGATAGTATTATGATAGACAGGTTGATGTTTTGAATAGCGATGTCCGAAGTGGCTTCCCATTCAGAGGGAGAAACTCTCCATGAGATGTCAACACCTATTATTATTTGCAGAAAATGAATAGAATACACTTGAATGTTGAAGGAATAATTATGGTAATGAATAAACATTTGATGTTGTTGAAGAGGTTATGGCAAGTTCTGATTTTAGCAGAGAAGCTTTCTCCTAGTCTAAGCCCCAACCATTGGGAGAAAGGCTTAAGGGTGTGGTTATAAGCCTCCCAACCGCACGGGAGAAGGCCTATGGGTGTTGTTGAGCCTGTAGGATACAAAAACTAAATCATTATGCATGAAATCATGACCACGCCAGGAGTATGACATGCTTACAGACATGGAGAAGATGATGTACAGTTCTATGAGTAAGGAAATTTTTTTCTTTTTTTTAAAGATCTACATAATGCTTGACTTATTATAGAGAATGTGAATGTATTGGCTAATATTTTGTTTGCATGGGATTAAAATATGCATATTCATATATTGTTTTCCTTAATTTGATTACTTAAGCTAGTAGATGACAGTGTTTGGTAATAGTTGCAAGGGTTTGACAAAATTTGGCTTATTGACTTGACTTAATATAGATGAGTAGTATTGGAATTTTTTCATGATGCTTGACAATTCATAGATATGTTTTGGCTTATGGATTGATTTAATTCACAATGATAACAAATTAGGGTTTTCATTTGGCACTTGATAATGGTGATTTGCCTTAATGTGAAATGACAGTGTTATGTGGACATAGTAACTTTCAGTGACTAATATTGGTATTTAGTATTGATTCTATAGTGGCATCACTGACACTTTACACAATGGTTGAAGTGTAAACAATTATAATCCAGTGTGCAGTGATCTCACAATGGATGGATAAAACTTATATGACTTATCCTTGGTGTATGCATTCGCATCTAGGGACTTCAATGATTATCATGAGGGTGGATTGATAAAGTTTGGTTGGATATTGCTTGGCAAATAAAAATTTGTTGACATGACGATAGATAAAGTTGTAACCTAGTATTTGGGTGTGAACTCTTCCTGACACTTGGTTCGAAGAGCTTGCTTGGCAAAAACTTTTAATGGCTTTGATATTAGTTTTGGTTTGGCATTTAAGGCTTGATAAATAGACTTAGTTTATTTGATTGCACAACATTAATTTGTTTGAGGCCGAGCATATTGGTTTGGTCAATATTATGATTACAAAAAGCATTGTATGGTTTGAAGCAAGATTTCTCAGCCTGATATGTCCACATTGAAAGTTACCTAGTGAAGCTTGCAAGGTGTGTTAATTCAAACCTATACTTCAAAAGTGGTCCAAGGTATGCTTTTGATTTTGGTTTGATATGTTGAGGATCTATTCTTGACATGTAATGAGCCTTTGATGATCAATGTAAGACGGAGTTGCCTTTTAAAGTTTGAGATGAAGAATAATGGCATGATGAATTACTTTTTGGGATTAGAAGTTCAGAAGAAAAAGATGGCATAAATTTATCTAGCATGATGGAATACAAATCCTTGGAAATCCCAATGGAATTGAATTTCAAGAAGTTAGGTAGAGATATTGTTGGACTTGAATTAGAAACCGACAATTGATTAAAGCATTGATATATGTTTTGTGGACAATTCATGATTGAGCCACTTCATACACATTTAGTTGCCACTAAGCACATTTTGAAATAATATGCATGAGACGATAAATCTTGGTCTAAGATATACTACAGGAGATGTACGATTGCATAGATGCACTAATGTTGACTGGGCTAGAAAGTATTGGGCGCATTTGGGTGTTGCTTTAGCTTGGAATCTGCCATGATGTTTTTATGAGTAGGAAATAAAAGTTTGTAGTTATAAGCACGATCAAGGTTGAGTACATTGATGCTAGCATGACTATCTGCAAGGCAGTTTGGTTAAAGAAGCTCTTTGGAGAGTTTTTTAAGTAAATTCTAGATATGACAGTGACATATTGCGATAACTAGATTGGGATCCAATTAGAAAATAATCTTGTATATAGTTTGGATAGAGATATCTTCATAGATTGAGACAGTGTTGCTATATGATACAAGCTTAGGCTTGTGGTTGTTGCCTCCATGAAAGTGAATATTAATAAGGTATCATTTTATGACATGTATTTTCTCTAACATAATATTTCATTTGATGTTCAGTATGAATAGGAAAGCAGAGGGTTGTTGCTCAAAAGAACTACATAAAGTAGTATGATAGAACTCTTCAGTGAATTGTTTAAGTCGGTATTAGATACGAGCACTTTGATACACTTATGATGTTCTGAGAGAGCAGCATGGATTGATGGATGTGACCCTCCAAGGTAAGAATCTTGGCTAATTAAGAACATTAAGTAGTGTTCTTCCCCCTTGGTTAAGCTCCCAGGGTGAGGACTGGAGAATTGAGGGCTCCTAAGGATGAGATACATCTAACCTATAGGGTGTAGATACTTTATATCTCCCCTAGTCAGAGTACGCCCTAGTTAGCGTCCTGCCCACTTTGTGGGATAACATTCCCATCTGGGTAATTGGATGGGGGACATGGGATAGAGTGTGATCCCTACCCCTTGCAGTGGGTGGATATCACCCAAGTTGGTGGATGCAAGTGTTCCATTGTCTGAATCTCTAGGGTTAAGATGGATGACTAGGGACAATAGGGTAGAGTGTGATCCTTACCTTTGGTAAATTGATCTCACCTATTTTCAATGACTTTCAGATAGAGTCTGATCCCTACAGATTGGGGTAGGTTTATCTCGCCCATTGCCTTTAGTTTCGGGTTGATCTGGGCTCTCCAATATGGTTCCAGGTTTAATAGGGCTCCCTAAGGTTGTTCCAGATTGAGCTAAGCTCTCTGGGGTTATTAAGGCTTGAGTTGGAACTCCCCGAAGATGAGTTTCTCGAGTAGTAGCATTGGGCGCCCTGCTGGCAATGATTTCGAGTGGTCACAGTGGCTCCGTGATGGATAGAGGTTAGTAGCTTGGGCTCTCATCTGATGTTATATTCTTCTTATTTTATATTCGAGCATGTTCAACATATGAGCAGATACAAGCAGAGATAAGAAGAGATAAGCAAACATGAGCATAGATGAGCCAAGATATGTAGTGAAAACGTTTGTTGACGAGATACATGTAATGTGACATATGTTGTAGTTGATAATTTCTCCCTAGCTGATAGGAGTGTTAATTTTGGCAGCGTACAGAGAAATTCCCTCCTTTGGAAAATCTCCATCTTCAAGGAAGACCCCTACTAGCCCTCAGAAGAATTTAATTTGGTTGAGGAAAAATATAATTTTATTATGAAAACCCACATGTGTACAAAAGGATAGGTTGGCCCAAAGAAGAATCTAGACACCCTTGGATAACTATAAATACAAGTGAAGTGACCCTTATTTGGTGATCATCAATCATTCTTCTTTTTTTGTTTTGGCTCACACAGGTCCAAGGTTGGTTTGGGGAATTTGGTCTTCATAGGTCTGAAATTGCATGGTCTGAAACTTGCACGTTTGATTAGGGTTTTTGGTTCTCAATCGCAGGGATGCTACATAATATTTTTGGTTGCAACACAGACACGCAAGCCTATGAGTGTGGTTGGAGGGTTTCACTCACACGCACATATCTCTCTCTGTGCAATTGGAACCTAGGGTTTGATTTTGACAGTTACCGCAGATTCCGACTGTTGATGACAATTGATCGTAGGCCTTTGAATCAGGGTTTTGATTATTAGCATTGTTGGGTTCATCTCTTGGATTTTGTTTAGTTGTTTTTGTTGGATATTTTTGTGGTCGAAAATATGGATCATTGTACTCTCTCTTTGTTGAAACATTCAATGACAATCTAATAAGAGGAATAATTTGAAAGGGTTTTCCCCCTTGTGGGGTTTTTCCCTGGTCTCTAACCAATGATGATATTGTTCTTTCTATATAATTGCATATAATGATGAATAAGGTTATAATGTTGGGTGAATTCAATGTGTAAATAATGAAATGCAATTATCTAAAGCAAAGAAAAATATAGCCCTAAGAAAATTAATGTCTATTGTCTTTATTATTGTGTATTGTTAAATGATATTGATGAATATTTATATATATATGATCCTAATAGTTAAAAATATATTAATTGATAAGAAATATTGATTTACCTCTCTCAATATTTTCAACACATTTGAATTTAATTTATATTGCAAATTGCAACTTAGATGTTTTTATCCCATTATTTTGATTATCTATTCATTTTATAGCTAGAAATTATCCAAGTACACAATTAACTTATCAATTTAAACAAATTTAAAACTAATAATAATTACTTGGTGTTCAGAGTGATTCTGACCCAAGCTTACCCTCCAACTCAGTTTTGGAGAGCTGTAAAATGATTTGTCATTATATCCTTCCATTATTTTTAAGAAATGTAATTGATTTGAGTTAAATTTCCCATCCTTCAAGATGTTCCACATCTTTATTTTGCAAAACGATTTCATGTTCTACAATTGTGCCAATTGTTTTATCTTTGTAATCACATGTTTGATTTTTTTGTTTCACCGTCTTCTGTTTTCTATTATTTTTAAACCATAAAAGTACGTTACTTATTTTGAACTTCCATCGAATAATTTTTACCATATAACATGAACTTCCATCAAATAATTTTTACCATATAACATGTAAGTCTAACATCACCTAACAAAATTTGGGTCATTTGTTTTATAGATAATTTTAAATTTTAAATCACTCAAGCTTCTTACCAACAACATAGACTTATTTTGCAAAGAAAGGTTGTTATCACTCACATATTGTTTTAATGAAAATCTATTGTATGAAGCTTTTCTCTTTTTTACTTCAATGGCAACTCAAACACAATTCCTTAAATAAAATAAAAAAATTCTTTGTTGCAACTTTGTTGGCAATTCAAAACACACACTTTTATATATATATATATATTCCACAAACTCGTTAGTAACTCAAACCATGTGTTTCCCTTCAAAGTAGCATCTAATTCTAATTTTTAATGGTTTTTCATCTCAAACTAATGCAGGAGCATCTTACCCTCAAGTCAAAAATAAAATTGACTAGAGTAAGTGTCTTTTCATTTACCAAGGGAGTTAGTTCCCTGATTGAATGAAATTAATTAATTTAATTTATTTCCTAAGGTTTTTAGAATAATTGTAAATAATTGGTTAAAGTGATAATTGATATAATGGAGCGGAAAATTTCCAGATAACAGAAATTATATATATATATATATATATTATATATATATTATACTTTTATTAATAAATGAATTACAGATAGCTGAGATTACAATTGCGGTTGCCTGGCTTATATACCGCCATAGGCACCTTTTGGGAAAGGGCATGATCTTATGATCGTGCCCTTTCATCTAACTAAACCTAAAATTACACAATAACTTAAAATTAACTAATTTTTTACATAACATTGCCTTCCTCTCGAAAGAATGCTTTGTCCTCAAAGCATACGCAACGACGGATGTTGTTGACAAAATGCTTCATTCTCCCATGAAGCGTCTTCTTCGGTAAGTCTTTCCACTTGATTATATATTCCAAAATGATCAAGGTCGCACACTATCAAAGTTCTTGGATTAATCTCTCAATTTCCGTTTTTTGAAGATGTGGATATCGGTATGGCTTTTTCATAGGTCGGTCTTGAAATACTTTTCCATGCTTCTGAATTAGATCTTGCATCTCTGGTGACTCTTCTTTGGTCATATTTGCAGATAACATTTCTAATTGATGACATTGTACTGCATAAGTAGGTTCTCTTCTTCGACTCAGCTTCATCATCTGAGATGATGACACAACATGATTTTTTGGTGCTTGGAATCCATGTAGTTTGTACTTCTGACCTCCCCATTTGAATTTTATAAATTGTAATTGATGGTTGGTGGCATAAGTACCTAAAGTTCGTAGCCATTGGATGCCTAAAACTACATCTACTCCTCCTAATGGTACCGTGAAGAACGGAGACTCTAATTTAAAGTCTTGAATCTGCAAATTGACTTTATGGCATTTCCCTACCTTTTCAATCTTCTTACCATTAGTTATCATCACTTTCATGTTTGGTAAGGGAAATGAAAAGATATTGAGTTTCTTGGCCACAGTCGCATCTATAAAATTGTGTGTGCTTCCAGAGTCGATGAGAACCACTATGTTGTTCTTCTTTATGTCTCCTTTTGATTTTAAGGTCTGAGGTTGTGATATACTTGTCATGGCTGATAATGACACTTGCGGAGTACTTCCGTCATCTAAGTCTGATGAGAATTCCAGGGCGTCTTCTGTTTCTTCTATGTCATAATCTTCACTGTTTGAATCATTGGTCGCTTCACAATTATATGGGTTCTTTGGCTCTTTTCTTTTAGCACATCTATGTTTGGGGTCCTTTGCATTTCCACATTAGATTTTTCATCTTCACGACGATGTGGTGGAACATATCTTGTATTATTTGAGTCCACATACTAGGGTATCCTTCGTCTTGCATAAGCTTTTTCCGCTGTTGACCAAAATATTGGTTCGGATTTCTTTTCCGCTGTTTTTGCTTTTCGTCTTGCTACTTCTATAGATGTAATGTCATGCATCTCAAGTTCTGCTTGTAAATGAGATTTAAGTACTGAGATGTATGACTGAATTAAACGAGATTCTGATAACCCAGGCACTCAAGTTACTAAGGTCTCCCACTCTTGAGTGTATTCATCCACACTTCTTTTTTGTCGTAATTTGATGAGTTTTGAAAATAATTCTTCTTCCTTTACACCTTGGAATCTTTTGAAGAATGCATCTTTAAATTTTCTCCAGCTAATGACGTGTGTTGTCTTTTTCCACCACATATACCAGTTATATGCTTCTCCCTCCATTTTCATGGATGCATGTCTGAGTTTTTTGTCATCGTCAGTGATGTCATATATCTCAAAGTATTCTTCTACTTTATTTATCCATGCAACATTGTTTTTTTTGTTCCCATCGAATTTAGGCATCTCAACCTTTACCCTTTTCTGGTATGTGGCTAATGGTTGAGCAAAAAAAGGGTGTTGATTATTAAGGGTATCCCAAGGTTGCTTGTTTGTAAAGGCAGCGTTACTTGCTTCTTGGTGGGGTGTCGCTGATTTTTTTGGGGATTCAATTTTGTCATGAGAGTCTGTGGACTTAGTTGAATCTGACGAGATGTTTTCTTGATTCTCTTCACCTTCTTTTAGTAGTTGTTCGGGTGTACAATTCGACCTTTTACACAGACTTGTCAGCATTGTTAAGACCTCTTTGATCCCTGCTTCTGTCTGGGCATGGTAATTTTCTATCTTTATTTCTATTCGATTCGTCGTATCTTGAAGATTTTTTATTTTGTCCGCTTGCTCTCCAAGCTTGCTCTCGACTTCATTTAACCTTTTACTGACCTCGTCGTGGTTGTTATTTATCTTTTGCTCTGCATCCAACAATCTTTTTTGGAAATCCGCCATTGTCATTGTCAACATTGAGCGGGTCTGCGGGGGCGTGTATTTATCTGCCAGCTTAAGTTT
>APFE030301849.1:14647-53551 GCA_000404065.3 Pinus taeda
GCATATTTGGATTCAGCACCCTGAAAAACCCCTGGGACCCTTTGATTGTGCAGAAACTAGCTATCAAACTTGGGATTCAATAAATTGCTGCCGGATTTTGACCGGAAAAATCCGCCAAAAAAGCTTTCAAAAAGTCTCATTATAGACAACTGCATTTTATATATATATCAACTTTTGAACCGTCACGTTGATTAATGTAACCCCTTGACTATTCAAAAAACCCACTGCAATCAAATTTGAGCTGAAGAGATAAGGTTGTTTACTAATGCGGTTTCCACAGGTCCGAAGATGAGAGAAGCAGCTACAAGACTATAGTCTGAGCCTTCAATCTGAGATCTGGGTGTTGTTTCGAAAATGTAAGATCTGGTCCTTCTACGCACAGGTCCGAGGTATCAAATATTGAATGCTACGCACAGGTCCGAGACTGCAATGTTAATTTTATAAATCCGCAATTGGTTAATAAGAAGTTGTAATTGAAGCTTCTACAGCTTCTACAGGGACGCAAATTCAACACCATAAAAAGGGTCACGATATCCACCACAGGTTCACACGTATTTTCGCAAAGATTGTATAGTGGTTTCAATTGTATGGGGGTGTCGGATGGTCAACAACATGCCGGTGATGGTGTAGCAGACGTCGGGGTTTGCGGTAGGGAACAACAGGGATCAGCGGGCAGAGGAAATCGGGTATGTGGGAGAATGCCAAACACTGTGCCACAGTGTCTTCTTCCAACAGGCGGATGAAACCTGCTCTGAAACCAGATGGAGCGGAAAATTTCCGGATAACAGAAATATAATATATATATATATATATATAAATACTTTAATTAATAAATGAATTACAGATAGCTGAGATTACAATTGCGGTTGCCTGGCTTATATACTGCCATAGACACCTTTTGGGAAAGGGCATGATCTTATGATCGTGCCCTTTCATCTAACTAAACCTAAAATTAAATAATAACCTAAAATTAACTAATTTTTTACATAACATATAATCAGATCTACTCGTTAGGAGAGATCTCGAGAGTATTTTGGAGAGTTGGAGATATTTTAGAGGTAGTTGGATTTATAAGAGGATTTAGTGGATCTAGAGTCTTAGAAAGGGAAATTGTTGATGAGTTTGTGGATCTAAAGTTAATTTAGTTCAAAATCCTATTTTGTAAACTATGTAATCAAATTTATATAGAGCAGGTAGGGAGGAGAGGAGTGTGGTAGAGAAGCTCGAGAAGCTTGAGGGCCAAGTAGGGCCAAAAGGCTAAGAAATGGTTGTAATATAAATTAGGCCAAAAGAGGGCCAAATGTTGTATTCTAAGCCAAATGGGCCTTTTGTAATTGTTTACATATAATTAAGAGGAACACTTTGTTTCGAGTGCCACGGGAGTGCCATGATCTGTCACTATTTTAGTCTTGGTTAATGTTATATGCACAAGTACAGTTATTCACACTATAGGTGCTAAAGCTCAGGCGGGAGAGCGATCGAGTACATATCAGAGATACAAAGGAGATGCAGAGAGAGAAATCTTGTTAGGGGAGACGCGGGAATTAATTTGGTACAAGAGAGGAAACGCTCATGAGGAATACCCCTTTATACAAGTGTTAAGAGTAAAGCGAGAGATGCAGAGTTGTAAACAAGCTAAATCTTCAAGAATGTTATACTTTTGAGCAGCTCTCGCATGTGGATTGAAAGCTGACTTTCGAAGTATACCCTTAGCGGGTGGTTTGGTTACTAAGTTGGGATTAGGTTTCTCGATCTGTAGTGGATCGGAACCGGACGGAACTGAGGTTGATGGATTAGAATTAGAAGATTCCGCTTCCTTACCACCAATAGGACTCTTACTTCCATAATCTTGCGATCGTGTCGCAATCCTTACATGTGACATCATCATTATGGGCTCTTCCAAGGCACTAGAGGAAGAACCTATCATCTTACTGTCTTGACTATCCCTTAGGGATCATTGAGTCAGATCAATGATCCCTACAATTACAAGCTCAAGAGATCAAAGCAGCGCAATGGAAGCGTATATAGTGCTAAAAGGAGTTGGAAGCAAGGAACCGAGAATAAGCTGAAAAATGGCCAACAGTGAGTGTTTTCTTTTAACCCTTTGAAGAGATCATGTCAATTAATGGCTTCGAGAGATTAGAACTTGAGTTTTTCCAGAGTTCATAAGTTAAGAGACAGAAGTACCAGAAACTAAGGACAAGTTGTAAAAGCCAACACTGAGCTAATTTTTCTCTTTGGGGAAAAGTTCATCAATTAGCAGAGTAGGCACTGTCCATTGACATATCCTGTAACAAAAATTTTAGTCAGAGGACCGAAGGACCTGGAAGGGTCAAATCCTGTAAGTTATTTTAAATCAACACCAAGAAGTGTGTCAAGTGTTGTAGCAGGAACCGTCTAATGATAGAATCCCGTGACGGAGATTGGAGCAGAGGTCACGAACCCAAAAGCCCAAAATATCGTAAGAATTTTAATTACATTTCTATTGAGCGTCGGGCACCAGTGATCGTTAGTTAACGAAGGGTCAAGTGACAGGAATTTTCTCGTTACCCGGGACCAACAAGTCAGAAGGTCGAAAGGTTTAAAATCCCGAAAGGTCGAAAGTCCCGTAAGGTCGAAAACCTCGAACCCTGTAACATTGTATGAATAGAATTCCAAAGAGCATCGTGGGATCTGAGGTTGCGGGGAAACGAGGTCAGAGCCCACAACCCAGAAAGGTGGTTTGCAAGGTTTTTATTTCATTATAAAGAAAAAGCGACCCGACAAGGATTTTATAAAGGGAGTAGCAATAAAGTGGTGTTATCAGAAGGTTGGAAATAGGCAAGAGGTCGAAACCCTGTAAGTTTTTTATAAAAAGGGATTTTAAAAGAGTTACAAGCCCGTGGGGTTTAAGGAAATGGTTGTAGCGCTTGACTCCAATGCTTAGTTCTTGGGAACATGGATTGGTAAGGCAGAGGCTTAGCTCCAAGAACTATTGTAAAAGGAGCTTGATTTTGGGGGCTATTAAGAATGCCTTGGCTGCAAAGTTTATGCAATGTTGGCTTGCCACTATATAATTAACAGAGAACGAATTTTTGAATCTCGTAAAGCACTAGTAGATTGCAAGGAAGCGCCTTTGAGCAGAGGATTGGCCACGTGGGTTTTCAGCGAACATGCACTCAAGTACAAGATCGGGTTTGCATCATGTGTTATCAGAGCTTGAATACTCTGAAAATCTTGGAATACAGAAGCAACATTAGATCTGGTGGAATATGAAAAAAGGTAAATTTGTTTGTTTTGCAAATTCATATTTGTGCTTGAACACTGAGTACCACAGAGTAAATCTTGAAAGAGCAGTGCTACAAATTTTGGAAGGAGAGGGAGCAAAATGTTCTGAGCAAAACGGAAATTGAATTGGCGCAGAGTCAACAGAGACCCAAGACTGCAAGAGAAACAATAGGAAACAAAGGAATGCATGAGGAAGACAGATGTGAGGTGCAGAGACTTGAAGCTCTTGGATAAGCAACAAGCAGGAAGACAAATTTGAACATTGTTTTGTTCTAGATAATTGTAGAAAGAACCATGATGTTCTTTAGAAGTAGAATAGATTGTTTTTTATTGCAATTGAGTAGGCAATTGATTTTCCTGTAAGAGGTAAGAGCAAATTGAAGTGCTCCTAGTTTGAGAAAGTATGCACAAAGGATTGCATAGAAAAGGATAGAAAACAAGGTTGTGAAAGAAGAAGAGAGAGTAAGCAATCTCTCAGAGGCTAGAGGAAGCATATGACATAACCCAACAGTAAGATGGATTGTTAAAGAGGGCAACAAAAATTCTCTAAGAAGAAGTAAGCAGAGGAATTGCAATAGACTGGCAGCGTTTAAAACTGAAGAGCAGGTGTGCTCTATAGGAAGAAGAAGGGTGACTTCCAACAAACAACAGTTTGGTAGAAATTGTCAGAGGAGAGAGAGGCAGAGGCAGTTCCACAATGAGTGTGAGGAGAATTGCCAAGAGGAAGTTCCAGAGGAGCCAATAATACCAAAAGTTTGAGCTCAACGGAAGCTTGGTGAGGTATTAGTAGGGATTGCTACAAGAAGGAAGAAAAGGCTTGGTTGCAGCGCACAGGTGAACAAGGAAAGTTCACAAGAGAAGGCAAAAAGGTAAAGATGGTTGCAGATAGTCATGTGTTGGGTTCAGGAGAAAATCACAAATATTGAGGCAAGAGTAATGAGACAGTTGGCAAAAGGAAAATGAGTGAGGTAGAAAGAGAGAATGAGAGTTGAAATTAAATAACTAGAAGTTTTGAGAGGATTGCTACAAAAAGATGAAGAAGACAGTGAAAACAGATGGATTATTCAGAAGAGTGTAAAGTGGAATGTGTTGAAGGTAAGGCTGAGACAGAGATTAAATGCTCGACTAATAGAGAAATTCAAGAAGTTTGAACAGAGGTTAAATGCTCATTTGGAAAGAGAAATGGAGCAACAACAAAGGATAATTGTTGAGGAGATTATTTTTGCACCAGAACAAGGGCCAATTCTTGGAGAAAGCGATGAAGAAGATGCTAATGAGAGACTAGTTGAGAGTCTCACAAATTGTGGGCAGAATGAATATCAATGTGAAGAAATGGTGCAAGAGGCATCAAATGATGCTAAGGAGCCTTACGATTTTAAAATTAATGAATTCTGTGTGAATGCAAGAGTTGTTGCATCTAAGGGACAGAGCATTGGTTATGTATGTTCTGTACAAAGAGGAGGCACAGTCACTAAGTACTGTTAAACAAGATGGAATGAAAATACAGATGTTTTGGAAGGATGAAGAAAGGAAAGTTGCTACGTTGAAAGAAGTAGATCCAATAGTGAAGAAGTTTTAATGAGTAACTTGAAGATTCCAAGACTACACAAAGTAAGGTTGTCGAAAGTACCTAAAGAGACTTCAAGATCTCATATTTTCAAAACTGACAATTGGTTTGTGTTCGCAGATAATGAGGATGTGTAGGAAACAAAAGGATGTCTTGGAGATACTTCAAGTAATGAAGTGCAAGAACCATTGGAAAAGGACGTGCAGGATTGCAACATGGAAAGCATTGCAACAGAATTGAAGTTATTAGAAAATTAGTTGGACAATCCGAGGACAGTGAATTGCAATTGTTAATAGGGGACGAGAACAAGTTTTCCATGGAGGAAATGCAGCAATGATTGGATAATAGAGATGACAAGTACCAACAGAAAATGCAGGACATGATGAAGACATTTCCGAGCAACTTGTACCCTGGTATGATAGTGGAAGACAACAACAATAGGTTTCAACAATGAAGCAGTGACCTGAGCTAGCCAAAAGATAAGTTGTATGTAGAGATTGAAGAGATGAGGAAGTTGATGTTGAAGAAGCCTCTGCAGCATAAGCATACATGAAGAAAAATAAGGGATAGCAAATTACAGATGATAGAGCAAGTATATATCAAGAAGGAAAGAGGAGAATTGTAGCATAAAGAGAAGAATGAAGAAAACAGTAGCAGAACAGAAACATGACAAAGAGAAAGACCTATTGTAAAATAGAGTTTGGGATCCGAGAAAGATTTACTTCATCAGTGCATAGTCAGGAGACCATGAATTCTTTTCACCTTGGGAGTATGATGCAAGAGTAGGGGTATTTTCATTTGCCAAGGGAGTTGGTTCCCTAATTGAGTGAAATTAATTAATTAATGTATTTTCTAAGTTTTTTAGAATAATTGTACATAATTGATTATAGTGAGAATTCGTGTAATCAGATCTACTCTTTAGGATAGATCTTAAGGGTATTTTGGAGTTAGAGAGGACTGATGTAATCATATCTACTCTTTAGGAGAGATTTTGATGGTATTTTGGAATTACAGAGATTTTAGAGGTAGTTGGATTAAAGAGAGGATTAAGTGGATCTAGAAACAGAAAAGGAGATTGTTGATGAGTTTGTGGATCTGAATCTAAATTAGTTCAGAATCCTATTTTGTAAACTATATGTGTGCATAGTTATTAACACTGCACGTGCTAAATCTTAGAAGGGAGAGTGATCAAGTACACATCAGAGATACAGAGGAGATGCAGAGAGAGAAATCTTGTTTGGGAGGATGCGAGATTTAATATGATCCAAGAGAGGAAAAGCTCAGGAACAAGTGTTCAAACTAAAGCAGGAGATGCAGAGTCATAAACATGCTCAAAAAGAACAACGTTGATTGTTGATCATCGAGTCAAATCAAAGATTCCTACAATTACAAGCTCAGGTGATCAAAGCATCACAGTGGAAGCATATAGAGAACTAAAAGGAGTTGGAAGGAGGGGACCGAGAATAAGCCAAGAAAGGGCCAACACCTAGTATTTTTTTTAACCCTTTAAAGAGAGTTTGTCAATTAATGGCGCTGAGGTAACAGAACTTGAGTTTTGTCAGAGTTCATACATGAAGAGACGGAAGTACCAGAAACTAGGGGTAAGTTGTAAAAGCCAACACTCAGTTGATTTTGCTCATTGCGGAAGTCTGTCAATTAATGAAGCAAGGACTATCCATTGATGCATCTCGTAACAGAAATTTTAGTCAGAGGATCGGAGGACCCAGATAGGTCGGATCCTGTAAATTATTTTAAATCGACGTCAGGAAGTTTGTCAAGTGTTGTAGCAAAAACCGTAGAATCTGGTGATGGAGATTTGAGCATCGGTCAGGAACCCGGAAGGTTAGAATCCCGTAAGAATTTTAATTACATTTCTATAGAGCGTCGAGCACCAAGGATCATTAGTTGACAAAGAGTCAAGTGACAGGAATTTTCCCATTACCTAGGACCATCAAGTCAAAAGGTCGAAAGGTTTAAAATCTTGAAAGGTCAAAAATTCCAGAAGGTACAAAACCTAGAACTCCATAACATTTTATAAATAGAATTCTAAAGAGCATCGAGGGATCTGAGGTTGGGGAGAAAAGAGGTCAGCAGGTCGGTATACCTCATGGAGCCCACAACTCAGAAAGGTGGTTTGCAAGGTTTTTTTTTCCATTATAGGGGAAAAGCGACTCGAGTATGATTTTATAAAAGGAAGGAGCATAAAGTGACGTTATCGGAAGGTGGGTCGTATCAAGAGGTCAAAATCCCTTAAGTTTTTATACAAGGGATTTTAAAAGAGTTACGGGCCCGCGAGGTTTACAAGAATGGTTGTAGCACTTGGTTCTTAGGAACACAAATTGGTAAGGCAGAGGCTTACCTCTGAGGACTATTGTAAAAGAAGCTTGATTCCTGGGGCTATGAAGGACTTGGCTGCAAAGTTTATGCAATGTTGGCTTGCCACTGTATAATTAATAGATAAGGAATTTTTTAATCTCGTAAAGCACTTGTAGATGGAAAGAAGGAAGCACCTTTGAGCAAAGCATTGGACCATGTGGGTTTTTAGTGAACCTACGCTCTGGTACGATATTGGGTTTGCATCACAAACACCCCTTCAAGTTACAACTTCATGTTCAACCATTTTTGCAATGTTGTAAACAATGACTTCTCCAATCATATCCTCTTGTGGATATCTGCACACTACATTTTCCAGTTCTACTGCTACATCAAAATGTTGATGTTGATGCAGACATGAAAGGAAAATATAACTTCACTCCAGAATATCAATACAATAAAATAGCAGGTTAGCTTTTATGCCTTTACACTATTCTATCTTGTGGATATCTGCACACTACATTTTCCAGTTCTGCTACATCAAAAAGTTGTTGATGCAAACATGAAAGGAAAATATAACTTCACTCCAGAATATCAATACAATAAAATAGCAGGTTAGCTTTTTACGCTTTTAGACTATTCTATCATCATTTTACACATTTCTGCACAATCTATCCCTTTCAGGGTCAACATAAATCATGTCATATCAATATGATATCCAATTAGAATGAATTAATTCATCTACCAAAAGATATTCAATTGCTATTGATTTTTTATGCACACAAAATGACCATTAATTCCACTGCTGTGGATTATACTTTCGTCTTTGTTATACTATTCAACATCTTCAAAAATATTTCCAATGACTAACCGAGCAGACAACGTTAAACATTATATTTGATTTGTGGAGTTGTAACTTGTCAAAGCCATTCTACCTTTGTGGCCTTGAAAGTTTGTTTCTATATGTTTCATTAGCGCTTTGTTTTTGACATATACAAAATAAAAGTATACTTATTGTGGCTTGTGGATTCATTAAAAATGGAGATCTTATATATGTCCAGTGACGCCATTGATGCAACCGAAGTACCCAAACTATTTTTATGTAAACTAATTTTAAGTTACCTCTTTTATACCATATTATGTCAGCACTCCCATCCCAACCATTCTTTTCGACTCATAAAAGATTTAGCCATCGTCACTCTCTACCTCTATTAATCCTCAACTGAATAGGTAGATAAAAGTTGCAAATAAGACCCCTTATATGTGCCCTCTTGAAACGCTCAAACTTGAATACAATGGGGCATGTATCTTCAGGTGATTTCATGTATTTATAACAAGGGTACCACATTTGTCAAGTAGACACTAACTTAAGCCAAAAGAAAAGATGGAAGTCACCATATTCATAGAGCATAGACAAGTGGCATTCAAAAGTCAACAACATAGACGCCAAATATAGAGCTCAAAACAGGCAATGGGTCATATTATTGTTGAGGTCAACAAAATTCAACAACTATTGAAACACCACCAACAAAAATTCTAACTCTATTTGTTGATAGATTTCATCCATGACTACAAACATTAGCAACTACACCCTCCACATTTCATGAGGTACATGTCCATCCAAAGGAAAATTCACATTTAACCTCTTGCAATAGATAAACTTGGTTACCTCTTTATTGCTAGGTCAAAGAAAATGTCAACAAACATTCAAATAACGAAAAAAACAAAGCTATACAATATGACTCATATACCATCAAGGAGACTATTGAATTAAATGTTTCCTGATTTTATTTGTTCAATAATTTTGTCATCCATGATGATGTTAAAAGTCAGCAAAACCCAAATTATATGAATGCCCACAGTTCACGGAGCAAGTATGTGATACATCCAAGGCACAATTCTAGACTTTCAACCCTCTTCCTATATATATATTTGATTATCACAAAGGGAACAAGAAAAAAACATATTACAGCATACTTGGCAGAAAGGAGGCCTTGCCTTCTCAAGCTAAATAGGGCTCTTGATTTTCCAATTTCAAGGAAAAGTTGGAGACAATTTCCTGCTAAACAAGAAATGATTAAAACATGAATGTTCAATATTATGTAAGTGATGTTATGTAACATTATGTTAGGCAGCACAAATCAGCACCGACTGTTGTTTGAGCTTATTAGAGATATTCATAACCACGGTACTTAATTGTCTACTGCGGAAGTACCTATGCCAACCACCTGGGTTTCACTTTCCAGTGGCATACAGTGACTGACCATCACTGGGGAAGGACGACTGAAGTAAAATAAATCTAGAAATGGTTATCACCCAATAATTTATCTAACAATTGTTATCATCGTTTAGGAAAGAGTATAACCTCATAACAGTGGATAAATTTCTTCTATATGATGATAAAGATTGGACCTTGAACACAATTTTCCCGAGCCCATATACGTTCTCTGCCCATTACTTGAGATACATATTTTCCCAATATAGGATAGCAACAGCTAAGAACCCGCCTGCATTACATTTATATAAAAGAGTTTCTACAAGACTTCTGCCCAACCGGCGCATTGCTAGTCCACTAATCTGGAAACAAAAACATACATGAAATATGATTGCAATAGAAATTTTCTATATTTTGTAAGTAATTTAACAGAGATTTGTAACATACATAAGAATTGGTGGCAATAGAAAATTTATATTTTGTAAATACTTGAACCCAGATTTGTGACTACCTAGGGAAATTGTTCCCGCTCGTTAGATATGATGTCGGTGCATTTTGACCATCAGCTCCTAAAGTTTCATTGCCTACAGTTTTGAATGCAGAAAACATTAATGTTTCTTATCAAAGACCAAACATCAGAAAAACAGGACTTCAACTATCAGCAGCTGTGTAGTAAAGAACGTGACTAGCTCACAACCTTCTCAGTCTGTACTCTTGGATTTTATCTGTATAACTTTGTTAGAAGCTCTCAAATGATATTAACAAAGTTCCCCATCATTGTCAAAGTCCAACCTCTTAGCTTGCTTAATTACAGCATCCTAGCATAATATCAATATACACCAGTAGATATTGTTCTTAAGCCTGACATTTGAGCTTTGGCAATGCTAACTAAAAGATACAATTTGGCCAATGATACAGGCTAACAGGATTAACAACAATTGGTATGAAATTGAGCTGTTCTACAATAAACAAGAACTGCATAACTAAATAACAAATCCAGCTATTCCCATTTGGCAATGACTCAATACTTCGTGAAGATGTTTGTTCCCAACACATTCACTGAACATGATATTGGAATCCACAGTGATTCTCTGCATCTTGTTCTATCCAAGCGAGGATGAAACCATTATAATCAAGGAAAACTACAAGCAACAGAAAATATAAAACCATGTTTTCCAAATTGGAGATGAAATGAACCTCTGAGAGTATCAGATGGCAGCAACCAATTAGCATTCCAACGCAACAGTCTGCACCTGGAATACAAGTCATACCACCAGTTACCCAGCATTTCATCATCAGGTGTCAAAAAGACCAGCAAATGTGCACCCCAAAAGAAGATACGCCCATTGTCAAAACAGAAAAAGAGAGATCTCTTTTAATTGCAAATTAATTTTTAAATAAACCAACATTTACATCTTTCATTAAATTCCAGTGTGAATGCAAGATATGACATACTTTGCAGTATGCATTTCCAATAATAAAGCATTTAGAGATTCATAACAAACTTCAGACAAACTCTGAATGGTGGAGAAACCCTCACAGGAAAATCCATCCCAGTCAATTCAAGACATCAAGTACTACCTGCACTTGAATAAATATATTCAAATCGTAAAATTTTGTTGGTGATGTACATTGTAGTTAATGCAAGCCCTTGTATTAATTAGTCAGAAACAATTTACTAAGCCAAAAGTCCCAACGGTAGTCAACTTTTTAAAAATATTTGCATACTCCAAATAAAGGCATAGAATTTTCTCAAGATTTCAACAGCAACAGGAGGATACATGAGCAAGAGAGTCTCATTAAAATGATAATCATTTCACAATGACATATTTTTTATAGATAGCAAAACTTATTCCCTTTTGTACCTTATTCTCCAACAGGAACTCGTCCTTGGTCCAATATCAAGGAATAGATCATATATTAATGGAAGAGAAACATTCTCAGTTGTATCTTACAACAAAGATAACACTACATGCACCTAAACTGCTTATCAATATGAGCAAAAGAAAGAATGGACTACTGATTTCTTGAACAACCAAAACCTTCTTTAATTCAGTTGCAATCTCTAGCTGGATTGCAGGGAGTTACACCAAAAAACGGAATAACTGTTTAAAAAATTGACTGCCACTTGTCTACAAGGAAATGTACGTAGGTGTGCAGAAATAAATCAGATTAATGCACCAGAGAATTTGTACTTCAAATTAATGTATACTGATGCAATTCTTGTTAGCCTACCTCAAACATGTTATGATCAATACCAGAGCTGCTTACTCCATAGTTTGGACCATGAGTCCTATCATATTGAAGGATCCTAAGTTTCCCTTCCTGCATCAAAAAGAAAGAAGGATATTGCAACCATAAACTGGCAGTAAAATGAGCAAGAGATATATGGAATGACCGGAACTAGTTTACACAACAAACAATATAACTTGAAGGACTGTTTTTAACCTTTGTTCCATACACAAGGCCTCCTCCAACTAATGGGTGAAAACATGCTACATTAACCTCGTCTTCTGCACTAGGAAGCACTCTCACTAACTCCATATTTGAAACTTTGTAAATCTGCAAACTCACACAAGTAATAGTAGGATATTAGCATGTTAGATCTACAAGAAAAATTAATCACAGAATATCAAAAAAATCTCTGATGACAACTGGCATGGCTATGGAACGTCAGAAATAGAAAAAGAAAATTAAGATAATGCTTCTGCATTAATAAGGACGCATGTCATGTTCAAAACCTCAGAAGAGTGGACAGTTAAGTGTCTCAAAATTAATATTAGGCTGAAGAAAAAAAGGCCACAAATATTTCTTGAGATTATTATCTATTAAATCATTTTCAACGCACTATCCAGAAATGCAACTTCTATTTTTTGAAGTTCAGGCCACCTTATTGTACAATGCTAGTGATGTTTATTCTTATATTCAATCTGAGTGGACATGGATAGAGTAATTGTATGCTATCTCGCTTTATAGTCTCATTCATTGTAAGTGGAACATATTATTCCAGCTATGTTTGGTTTCCCACTTGCTACATCTCGAGAGCATCCTCAAGCTTATTTCTTAACTTCTCAAATATTGATATTTAAGTGATTCTACCTTTCAATATAAGAGATATCATTACTTGGCTCTTTGTTCCTCTCAACAACTCACTTATCAGTCCTATTTGGATTTAACTATGCGTAGACAATGCTACAACCTCCTGGCCTCTGTATCTTTGCAATCAATGAACATTTTGATAGACTATCTCCTTTATTGATATTCTTCAAATGCTCCACTTCACCTTCTTCCACTTAAGGGAGAAATAAAAATTGTGATCAAGGGACATTCATCGATAATTCACTTTCTGTTATTCTGATTGATTGTACAAGATTGAGCCTTAACCTGGTCTAGGATGATCCGTAGGGGATTTGAGGGCCTGGGGCTTTGCTCATAATGCCATTCAGATGAGGAAGATCCTGCACATCTTTTTGTAAATTGCCCTTACACATGTGAAGTCTCACAGCAGGTAGAACTACAGTTAAATCTGTCTTCCATGTGGGATCACTTGATGGTCGAAGAGTGTTATAAATACTGGCGGGCTCTGAAAATACTTTGGGCAGTCCCTTTGGTCATCACATGGGGGAGTTGAAAGGGCAGTGCTGCAGGGTCAGTTTAGTTTTATCAATCTCTGAGCTTCACAATTTTCAGGGGAAAGCTAATATTGGGACCAGCACAAATAATATGGATGAATTTAGTGCTTTGTTCTCATTACTTAAATTTGCAGTTTCTAAGGATATCTGAAAGATATATATTGTTGGGGACTCTGCCTTACTAAAAACCCTTGCTGAATCTAAATGAAGGATCTGGAGCTGGCCCGAAATCTTTGAAGCATACACTATTCTGAGCAGATTTTAGGGTCCTGACATCTCGCTACCCGCCCTGAGGCAACTTGCATTGCAGTTCCTGAGTTTTCTGTAGCATTGCAGATAGTCCTTATAGCAGGATAAGGGTTTTTCTGAAGCTGGTTGGGCAGTTTATTATGGTTAGAATCACATAAATAGTTAGTATAATTCAGATCAGTTGTTAGGAAATGTGATCAGCAGACTAGCCCTGTTTTCAGAATTGTATTTGAATTGTTTGGACTTGTTCTGGAACTGGTTAAATTTATACTGGACAGTTGAACTTAGGTTACATTAATACTGTTAAATTGTTGGTTGATTGAACTACAGCCTTGCATTGTTTGGTTCTTGTGTTGTTGAAGGAATAGTATGGATTGCTGAAGGTTACATTTATACTGGAACAGCGTGTATCATTTTCTGAACAGAAAAACAAACAAACAAACAAACAAACAAAATAAAATTTGTTAAAACCCTAGTTGTTTAAGAAACCCTAGGGCAAAAATTTGCCTAGATTATTACATCATTAAGCATGAATCTGAAGAAAGGAGAAATAATAGAATCCACGTTATCAGTAGAGAAGCAGTAAAACAAGAAGTGCTTGAATTCATGAATAGAGAAAGAGCAGAAAACCAGCTCTCCAAAACTCTGAACTCAGAAATCAAGCCATCACCCATGCAGATCGAGATTATTGATCAATGGGAACCACAAGCCTTCGAAGGAATGAGGAAGGAAGAAAACATAATGGGAAATTATTTCAAGTATGTCAATTGACTGATAATTATGGGATGTGTTATTGTGATATAGGGTCAAGCTCGATATCATGGGAACACTATTGCTCACCAAACAAAAAAGAGAAGTTGTCATCTGTGCAGATACAAGGAACCTAGTCCGAAGACCCTGAATGGGTTGGACAAAGATCCTTTTCAAGAAATTTATGCCAAGGGAAGATTGGAACTGTTACCACTCAAACTAGCAGGGGTCCTAGGAGGGGATCGTAAAAGGGAAACTACTAGGTCAAGGGCAACAATGGAGCGATAGCCCACTGTCACCTCAGTTATGGCTCCCTGCTCTTTACAGACTTTCACCGATAGGAGGAGACCCGGTATAATAAGGATCACGGGGATGAATGGATACTGATAGGATGAAAGGTGATCCTAGAAGAATATTCACAAGAGATGCTCAGATATATGGCTTGCTTGCTTGGAAAGAAAGATGAAGGGCTCTCTAGGAAGGGCTTAGGGGAGTTCTAAGAGCTAGGTTTAGAGTATATGACTTGTGAAGAAGATTCTCTGCTCCTAAAATCCTTGTGGAAACTTGGATTCCACATGGTCCTTGTGGAATTATCTTCAAAGGTTCTGGGACCACACGGGACCAAGTGGACCCAAAATTAGGTCAAAGGGATGGAATTGATTAACCAAGGGTGTGCTTGACTTAATTGAGGGGGAGAAAGGGATTAAAGAAGAAATTTTCTTTGAATTTGATGCAATAATCCCAATGAGGTCACTAGACAAGGGAAACCTAGGGCAAGAAACAATCCTCCAGATAGGGCTTGCAATATCTTGAGATCCCACCATCGGATTTGCTTCAAATTGGAGGGCCTCTAGAGCCAACCCTAGCGTAGTTGTCAACCAAAAATCTAAGTGTTTGGATGGCTAGATTGTGAGATAATTAATGCCCTAGGTGACCTATGTAGGCTAGACCTCGAAATAAAGAGAGAAGGTGAGAAAAATATGCTTTAAGGTGATCAGATATGGTGGACTAGTGCCTAATCCTTTGGGGAGATTTGAGTCAAGAATGATTATGAATTTGGATTTGATTTTATAGGTCAAGGAGGCCTTAAAGACAACTTCGCTTAGCATTAGAGCAAAAGAAAAGCAGCTTCAAAGACTTTATACTTCGTTTTGCAAAATAGATGGCTTATCAAGATAAATTTCAACAATGAAATATCCCTAGGAACATTCAATCATTATACATGGCCCATGCATGAAGTTGCACTATCTAGAAACAAACTTTCCACAACTTCGCAATAATGGATGCAGTAATTAAGCCCTAGTATAGCCAAATTCCTGGCAACGATGTATGTGACAAAAATAAAGAAAGAATAGCATTAAATTGCACTTACATGTATAAGAATATATCCACCATCCAAAAATTTGCCAATCAAGAAGCTCCAAGACTTGAAAAAAATAATCCAAACATCAAAATTTGTTCCTTGCTCCAAAATTTCGTCCTCCCAAAAGAATAGCGAAGTTCTCTAAAGAGATACAAGTCCAAAACCAAGTGATGATGATGAAATGAATCATCTCACTTGTATTTATACAAGTTCAAATGAATTTGATTTGCCTAATGAGGCCTAATTGAACCCCTAAAATAAAATAATGTGCAAAATAACAATCTTTTCGTGACAAGCCCACCAAACTAGCTCAAAATCAAAAGAGTAAGCCTCTCAAGAGATCGAATGATCAATAATACATGTCATTGGGCCTTAGGGAAGGCCTAATGAAGTCCATAGATCCCATAATGTGAAAATAGAACTCCCAAAAGCAGTCGACAAGGGGCTGGCCCCTTGTTCTCCAAACAATAAACTTGTGGTGCTCCCAAATGGGTGTGGGGGCACACATGTGTCCTCATGGGTCTCCAAACATATCGAAGATGCTTGCAGACCATCTGCAAGGGCTCAAATGATGGTAAAAGGGATGCCACATCATCATACAGGTCCAAATGAATTTGATTTGCCTAATGAGGCCTAATTGAACCCCTAAAATAAAATAATGTGCAAAATAACAATCTTTTGGTGAAAGGCCCACCAAACTAGCTCAAAATCAAAACAGTAAGCCTCTCAAGAGGTCGAATGATCAATAATACATGTCATTGGGCCTTAGAGAAGGCCTAATGAAGTCCATCGATGCCATAATGTGAAATAGAACTCCCAAAGGCAGTCGACAAGGGGTTGGCCCCTTGTTCTCCAGATAATAAACCTGTGGTGCTCCCAAATGGGTGTGGGGGCACACGTGTCCTCATGGGTCTCCAAACATATCGAAGATGCCTGCAAACCATCTGCAAGGGCTCAAATGACAGTAAAAGTGATGCCACATCATCATACAAGTCCAAATGAAGTTGATTTGCCTAATGAGGCCTAATTGAACCCCTAAAATAAAATAATGTACAAAATAACAATCTTTTGGTGACAAGCCCACCAAACTAGCTCAAAATCAAAAGAGTAAGCCTCTCAAGAGGTCGAATGATCAATAATACATGTCATTGGGCCTTAGAGAAGGCCTAATGAAGTCCATCGATGCCATAATGTGAAATAGAACTTCCAAAAGCAGTCGACAAGGGGTTGGCCCCTTGTTCTCCAAATAATAAACCTGTGGTGCTCCCAAATGGGTGTGGGGACACACATGTGTCCTCATAGGTCTCCAAAGATATCGAAGATGCCTACAGACCATCTGCAAGGGCTCCAATGATGGTAAAAGCGATGCCACATCATCATACAAGTCCTGGGTCATTTAACAAATGCATGATGTAACTGTGGGGCCAACTGGGCATGGTCAACCAGATGCATCTTCCTTGTCCCATAGGTGAACCACGAGCAATCTCTAAATGACTTTAGGGATTCATGGAATGTTGTCTGCTGCTGTGGAAGCCATGCCTCTCTACACACACCCTACATGTTCCAATGCAACCCTTTGGACGGTTAGGACCTCGTATAGGGAGACCAAACCCAAGATGGAGACCATTTGTAATCCTGCATAAGATCTGATACATCCCCTTCCCTTCCAGTACACCAAGTCATTAAAGAAATCAAGTTAAAAAGTTTACAAACCATGGACAACAGGTGGGCACTTCATAATGGCATGCCCTTCCATAGTGGGCTTTGGCATGTGCTAATGTCTCCAAGCTCCAACGGGGGTTAACCAAGTACCCTATTAGATGGTTTCTACTTTTAAAGGGGGTAGTATGTCCTTGGTACATCCTTCAAATGGTAGTGGCATGTGATAAAGTGATGGAATGGAGTAGGGGATGAAAAGGGCAATCATGGGTCACATGCCAAGGTACAAGGGTAGCTAATAAAGGGAAGCCCACACTTGGGTAAATAATGTATAGGAGGGAGCAATCGTGGTACATGAGTTGCCCCGACCTTGATTTTTCCACCCTGCTTCATATTCCTTTTGCCTTTTATGATTTTTCTTTGGTTAACTGCTCGGGGCTCAAGGAATGAGAGTATGATGTGTAAGGTATAGCAGTGGATACCCCCTTGAGGTGGGGCGGTTCATTGCCCACCAAGGGTTAAGGCAATCATGGGTTCCAAGATGATAGAGGAGGCTCATCTAGGGCCTATAGGAACTAGGGTGATGGCTATGGGAATGGGGTAGAGCTCATGCATTGGTTTTTTCCCACGTGCTAAATGTGTTTGTCCCGACCATATTTTGCATTTTGTGGTACATTTTCCTGTTGAATGTGGCCAATTATGCTTTTTATTTTCTTTTTAGCTGCATCAACCTCCGAGCATTGTTTCAAGCCCGACCCAGGGCATGGACAAAGGGAAGGGGAAGGCTAACCTTTTCTGGACCTAGTGGAGGAATGTGGACCCAGGTGGGAGGAATGATGAATAGGGTTATAATGAGCAGAAGGGGAGTGATATATGCGGGAGAGGGAGCGGGACCACGCAACCAAAATTAAGATTTCCCACGTAGTACCATCCCTAAAGCCCAAAGGTCAGTAAGAGAGATCCCACTAGCCTAGGGTCCAAGGTTAACATCCAAAGAGGTCTAGGGGACGAGCACAGACCTAACCCACTACTTCCGCCAAATCCCCCAATTAATCCATGCCCAAAAGTTTCCATGATAAGTAAACTACAATACTCAATTACCAAATGACAAGGCATACCTTTAGGTTTGAGAGGCCTGCCTTCAAACATACAATCATGACAGATGGGTAAGGGACCACATGGTTGGCTCAAGTGGCGGAGAAATGGCACAATGAGCTAGTTGGTAGCTGCAAGGGGTTGTTGGTTGTCGACTGAGGACCATCTTGGAGAAAAAATTTCTCCTAGGAATATCACCCACAAAATGGTGGGTAACAGGAACCTAGGATCACAATTCATTTTGAATTTACAAAATGAATTATTAAAGTAGCCCAATCAAGATTATGGATCAAATTTAAATTCAAATTTATAAAGGTAAAATGTTCCAAATTAGATCCACCAGAACAAGTCATATTTGAAAAAGCCCTCAAAAACCAAAAAAAGAATCATGTGATTAGCATAGCCGGGGAAGAGATCCAGCGAACACTCAAGGTAAAGACATCATATTAAGGAGAATATATCTTGCCGCAAGGACACCCACTAATGGTTGGGTCAGTGGTAGAAAGATGCCTTGACGACTATTTGCTCCCTTTACCAGGTCCATACCTGTCAAATGAAGAGATGTCACGAAAAGAGCTCCATAATTTAGAAAATCGGATGGATTGCTAATGATTTGACAGAATCTACTAAATCACTCCATTGATGGTGCACTCACTCCACTTTGTAAGGAATAGTCAACGTCTAGTCTTGTTTGTATCACTCTATGGGTGGAATACTCTCTCCACTTTGTAAGGAATGGTCAGTGTCTAGCGGCTAGCCTTGTTTGAATCGCTTTATGGGTGGCATACTCTATGGGTGGAATACTCACTCCACTTTGTAAGGAATGGTCAGTGTCTAGCCTTGCTTGAATCGCTTTATGGGTGGCATACTCACTCCACTTTGTAAGGAGTGGTCAGTGTCTGTGTCCAATTCAAGTCCCCATATGTCAAAAGACCTTTAAGGGACGAGATAACAGGAGCAGTCCACTCCTGGCCCAAATCTTAGTACAACTAGCATGTCATGAACTTTTACCTGTAACTAGTTGTCATACTTATCGGGAAGACTAGCTAGAATCCTATAAATAATGGGCAAGGCTCTCATTCTTACCATCGAGAGTTGGAGTTGTGTCTCAATCTGTGAATACTCTTTTCCTGCACTGTCTGTGATCTGGAAGATTAGAAAAGGTTCGGCCTATCTATCTAAATAGAGTCTCAAGAGAGTCTGTGTATGCTCTCACTTTGCGCTCATATGTGATCTTGGTGATCAAAAACAAACCTAACTGATATTTGAGTGTCTGTAATAGAGATTGGAGTTTGAATTGGAGTCTAAAGTTTGTAGTTGAACTTCATACCACTTTACACCACAAAACTTCATACCACTTTACACTGCAACTAAGATTCATTCAAACAACCAAAAACTCAACTTCTTAGCCTCTCAAGTCAAAGTTGACCTTCTACACAAAATTCTTACAAAATATTCGAGTCCCTTATTGTTCATCCAAATTCTAGATTATTTACGACGCCGACAACAATAGACAATTGGTCTTAGATTCTAATTTGGCTGGTTCAAACTTCAAAGTGTGTTCTTGTCAAATGTAAGTTGAAATGACCTCAATATCCTTCAAGAAGAAACCGTTTGCATAATATGATAATATGCTCTCCTTAGCAGGAAGAGATTGAAGAGCAATTATTTTCAAGGTGTATGCAATTTACTATGTTATTCAAGGCAGATTGTATTGTCCTTTAAGATTCTAGGGGGTCATTACCTATCTTGTTTAGTTATTCCAACCAGATCATTACGAAGTTTTCATGTACCTACCAGATTGATTAAATCATACTTCCAACCTATTTCTACTAGAAGGAATATCAAGCCCCCTAGAACCACTCTTGATATTGGCATTGTTGAGAAATGTAACTAATATCGGTCTTCATAATTGTTGTCTAGCTCATAACATGATGTAATTCTTACGTAATTGTCAAAAGAAAGAAAAAGAAAAAATATTTTTACAAGTATGGGTTTGAGGCTATATTTATTATGATTATAGGTCAAGCACCCATTGAATGCTTCTAGGATTGAGTCATGTGTCATTGTCCTGGTCATTATTTTCTAGGCCCTTCTTGGGCTTCTTATGTCAAGAAAGAAAAAATATTTTTATGTATATTAGTCATGTAAAACTCCTCCACCAAGTCAGCCTCAAAAAACTATCAAGTCGACCTCATAAGGGAGCTTTAAATCACTATATATAGAAGTGCATTCGACCTATTGTGATCCATCCATCCAAGTGATTCAATATGAAATTCCAAGAGCAGAAGAAGATGTGTGAAGAGCATAGAAAAGAAGGTAGAACTAGACCAAAAGAAGGAGAGACACTAGTCAATTAAAAGGAGGATCCAAATTTCTATGTTTTTTTGTCACACATGCGAGCTAGGGTTCCTACAAGTCCAAACTATTGCAGGCCAAAGTTTAGGAGTTGCAGAGAGGGTCGAGACCTTTGAAAGAGATGTCTTGTGTTGATTCGTGGAGAACTTGACTATAGATTGATCAATCTTCTTGGGAGGTTGACTTGGTGGATTGGAGGAAGATTTGTTGTTGTCTAGAGGTCTTGGTTGTCTCATTTGATTTTGTTCTTGAGGAATAAAGAAAAAGAATTGTTGGGTTTTCCCCTAGAAGAGGAGTTTTTCCCTAGCTGAGTGCCTACATCTTGTGTTCTTGTCTTTGTGATCTTCATAGCTCTGGTAAGTGTCTTGGTGATAAGAACTTAATAATAGAAGAAGAAGTAATAAGAAATCACAATAAATTGTCATGTTAAAGAGATTAAATTAAAGAAATCTAATAAGCTGCCCTAAGGATTTCTCAACATGGGATCAGAGCTAAGGGCAGTGTTATAAAAGGCAGCTAGAGGATCACAACTTGGAAGGTAATGAGACTACTTGCATTAGTCCTCAAGGCCGAGTTCCTAGGAGGAAAAATAGAATTAGGAAAGAGCACATTTTTGGGCTTGTTAATAAGTCAAAACCTATGTAATTAGGCCGCAGGCCTGAACTTATAGTCTGAAGTAGTAAGAGGAGCCGAGAAGCAACATTTTAAAGACCCAAAAGGCTACACCATAAGCCTATTCAAGGTCGAGTTTCTTGTGAAGAAGATCAAAATTCTAAGCATAAATCTAAGGGTCTGAAATTACCACCGAGATCTGAAGTTACAGAGTTCTGTGCAATATTAGGGTGACCAAATCAATGTTTAAGTGGACTAAGAAGTAGTCCTAATAGCCAACAAAGAGAAGAACCAAGACAAATATTCAAAGGTATAGTTTCAAGCCCCAACGAAGGTAGTTCTCTAAGGTGTATTTCATTAGTTGATGAAGCCCTAATCAAAGGGTCACACTCATAATTATACATGTCCTTGACAAGACCTATAACAGCTTCTCCATCTCACAAGTTGTGTCACCATGAAGGAAAATGTAGTCTACATCTATTGAAGGAGAACTAGATATGTTTGAAACACAATTTTTGTGCTTATTGGAAGCCCTAGTTTAGGGGACAAGTTTGTAAAAGAATGCTACAAGAATCTCAAAGATACTAAAAGAAGTCTTTTATGCATAGTCTATCATTGAGCAAGCCTAGTATCTTTGTCTCAAAAGGAGAACTAATCTACAACAGTAAGAAGAGCCTGTAATCCTATCACCTTGAAAGCTTCTACTACAAACAATGATAGAAGATGCATCAAGCATATTACACCAACCTGTGGAAGGAGCCTTGAAGATCTTATCAAAGTCAAGAAAAGTTGTTGCTATAGTTAAGTCACCTTGTAAAGAGCATCTTTAAGGCAACACTGAGAGAGGTATAAGCTGGGAAGCAGTCACTTTCAAGAAAGGGAAAGGTAAGGCATTAAGTCACCTTGTGAAAAGCATCTATAAGGCAACATTGAAAGAGGTATAAGTTGGGAAGCAGTCACTTTCAAGAAAGGTAAAGGAAAGACTACATATAACATAACATGTTCATTTTGAGTTTTGTTTAAAGGTCTATATATAAATATGCATCAGGGTTTTGCTATATGTTAAGTCTGAGGTTTGTAGTCTTATATTTGTTGAAGATTTTTGAATATCTAGGACTATAAACCCTAGACGGATATTAAATTAGAGATCCTATTCAAAATAAGACCCTAACACTTTTCTATTGTTCCCTCATAGAAACCCTAGCCTCTTGGTCTCTAGGGTTTGTAGGTAGTCCCTAGTGAGGGTAGAATTGTATTTGTGATTCAAACCCTAGAGTTGATGTTTCGAAAGGTAACATCATGAGACTTAGGGTTTGGATATAGAAACCCTACGAATTCTCCCTCTGTAAAGATTCCACAGATTAATGAAATTGTCTTCATGCTCTCGTATTTGTATATTTTGCTTGGTGGTATTTGTCAGTAAATGTTGCATGTACTTAATAAGTAAGATATGTTGATCTTATGAAGAGTATGATGAATAAAGACTTGGTAATCAAGTTAGATCATTCAGCACTATGATAAAAGTAAACTCATATGGAGATGGACAATGAAGATGTTGTCATGAAAAGAGGGAGCCCTTCAAGACGAAACTCTTTCAAATTTTATAAAAGAAGCAACTCAAGGTATGTTTAAAATTCTAAGATTTGTACCATGTCCCCATCATATGAGTAGGTACGATCATTTTGTCTCTCAAATCTATTTATGGTATAACTTTCTCATATCTAAGGTTTTGCTTCAGAACCGTAAAGATTCTTTTGTTAAGGTGTTTAGATTATATCAACCCTTGTAATAACTATCTTTTGCTATTTATTCATTTTTGGTGAAACCCTAGCCTTTTGATTTTTTGGGTTTGTTAGGGCATAGGTTAAAATTAGAAAATAGGGCCAAACTCCACCTTGGACAGCTCATATGATGGAGATGATATTTTTATTGGATTCCTCTTTCCGAGAGGTGCGGGATTGATCTTAAAATCATCTTATTCTGACAAGTATAAATGGAATTATGAATTTATTTCTTCTATGGACAAATTGTCAAGGTCAGCCAGAAGTCTAATGTAGGCTCATGAAGCCCAACAGATGTGTCTCTTCACCCTCAACGTTGTGTATATATAGAAGAGACATTTTCCTCATTTGGTCAGTCATCATCACACATCTTTCTCTCTCTACATCTGATTGAATGTACAAAATTATAGGCAGCTTGTTCTTCTCCACATGTGCGAAGGTTTGACTCGGATTTATGTTCTCTGCATTGACCGAGTTGCGGCTAACTTTGACTAGCGTTGACTGGGCAGTGCTTGACTGTGTTTTTTATGGGAATTTCTCTGTTTGGGCAAGCCGCATTTAAGGCACAGAAATCGAGATTTTATGAGCAGGTTGACCAGCATTGACTGTAGCCCTTTGAGAAGTTGAAAGTGCATTGACCAAGTTTGACCAGGTTTTCCAGGATAGTTTTGGGTTGATTTGGACTATCTTTGGAGGTCGAGTTGACTGGGTTTGACTGAGTTGAATTGGAGGAGAATTTTTGTTGGTTTGACCAGCATTGACTTTCTAGTTAGGGAATCCCGTTGACTACAGCGTGACTGGACATTTTTTACAAGGTTTGGGCAAGTAAAATTTGTATATTGTACTCTCTCTCTCTGCTGAACTTTTGAAGAATAATAAGAAGATTTGATCGAAGGGTTTTCCCCACATTGGGGTTTTTCCTTGACATCCGCCAAATATTGTTTCCTCTTGTCTTCGCTTGTCTTCTGCTTATTGTTTATGTTTTATGTGCATTTACTCTCAATGTTAATGTGATTGCTAATCTGGAAATTGATATTGGGCTAATAAGAAAAATGAAGTAAATTGCTCTAAAGCATAGAACATACTATTGTTATCTAAAATTAACAGCATATGATAAAAACCCTAGTTTTTTAGGGTTTGATGATATTATCTAGTGTTTATGATAAAAACCCTAGTAAAAGTTGAAATAAGATTCTATGACTTGAAAGAGAAACCGCAAATGCTTTCATTATGGTTGAAACCCTATCATGATTTAATTGTTGGATATCTAAGTTTTGACAAAACCCTAGCAAAGGTTGTTGTAAGAGTCTAGGGCATAAAAGTATAACCCTAGGTGTAAATGCTTTCGTACAAGGTTTAGGTTTTCAATATCCAAGGTTTATTTTCTTGTTTGAAGATTTTGATAACCCCAGATGCTCTCATTGATAAAGTTAATGCTCTTGTATATTTGTACTTAGTTGTACTTGTTGATAAGATTTGCTGATACAGAGTTTGTAAAAGGTTGTAAAAAGGTATGCCTACCTCATACTTGATGACCTTGTGATGATATTGAGCATGATGAAAAGAGGGAGTTGTAAGAACCTTGATAACATTGAATATTTACATTAATATTTGAAAGATAACCTTGTTGCCATATGAAGATAAAGAATGAAGTACTCGAAGGTCGAAGTTCTCTGATGATACGATGATGAAAAATAAAAATAAAAACCTATGTTGTTGGAAGAATAAAGTTGTTGATAAAATTATCCCCCTAGTTAAGAAAGAGCTTGGATGAAGGAAAGTGTATATCCTCCATAATAGAGGGAGGACATGATAAGTCAACCATACATATAGTAAGGAGAAAATGAGATCGGAGAATAGCTAAGGCTTTGCTGGTATTGTTGTGTTGAGAAAAAGATTCAGCTGTCGAAAAGGATGTTGAGTTTGGTTTTGCTGGTGAATTTGGATAAGGAAGCTTTTGTCAAGATTTGTTTGGATATTGTGATGACCTATGCAACATCAGAATGGCTGAGGACCCCGAAGATTGTGCTAGCATATTGATAATAAGAACCAATATATTAGAAGTGATTGGGGTCATGAGGCTACAGTATGTTCAGATGGATGAAGTGTTAATCTCTTGCTGAGAAGTTTGTATATTTTAGAAGCATGCTTGGATTAGTGGATATCTCTGATTTGGTTGAGAGGGAGAGATATGTACCATAAGTTGCCTGTATGTTGGTACTTGGGAGGACATCTTGGCCTGGTTGGTGTTGAGATCTCAACTATAATTTGGCCTTGATGATGTCTAGATCCCAATGTGGGAGGGTATCTTAGTCTTATGGAGCTTTGTTTTAGTGTTTGACCTTGATGATACTAGATCACTATGAGGGTTGGTGTCTTGGCATGGAGGCCTAGATGGTATCCATATCCAGTTGGATTGATACAAAGGTTGCAGCCTGATGGTACCTATAGTGGCAAGTTGTCTTGATAACACCTTAGTCCTTGTTGGGAGGATACCTTGGCAATTTTGGTATCCCTAGCATTGCATATGTTGTTGTACTCTTCTTCAAAGATTTCAAATTGAAGTCAACCTTGTATCAGTTGAACAATTATGAATACCCCCCAATTTAAGAGGGAGTGTTGAGAAATGTAACTAGTATTAGTCTTCATAATTGTTGTCTAGCTCATAACATGATGTAAGTCTTATGCATTTGTCAAAAGAAAGAAAAAGAAAAAACTTATTGTAAAAGAAAAACTTATTTTTATAAGCATGGGTTTCATGCTATATTTATTATTTATTATGATTATAGGTCAAGCACCCACTGAGTGCTTCTAAGATTGAGTCATGTGTCATTGCCCTTGTCGTTATGTTCTAGACCCTTCTTGGGCTTCTTATGTCAAGAACAGATAATTATTTTTATGTATATTAGTCATGTAAAACTCCTCCACCAAGTCAGCCTCAAAAAAGAGAGACACTCGTCAAGAAAAAGGAGCCTAATTTCCCTTTTTTTCTATCACATGCGTGAGCAAGGGTTACTACAGGTCTGAACTATCACAGGTCAAAGTTCAAAAGTTGCAGAGTGGGTCGAAACCCTTGTTGATTTGCTTTGAAAGAGTTATCATGTATTAATTCGTGGAGAACTTGAATATAGATTGATCAATCTTCTTGGGAGGCTGACTTGGTGGATTGGAGGAAGATTTGTTGTTGTCTAGAGGTCTTGGTTGTCTCATTTGATTTGGTTCTTGAAGAAGAGAAAAGAATTATTGTCGAGTTTTCTCCTAGAAGAGGGGTTTTGCACTGGCTAAGCACCTACATCTTGTGTTCTTGTCTTTGTGATCTTCATAGTTTTGGTAATTGTCTTGATGATAAGAACTTAATAATAGAAGAAGTAATAAGATATTACAAGAAATTGTCATGTTAAAGAGAATTCAAATTAAAGAAACCCTAATAAGTTGCCCTAAGGATTTCTCAATAGGCATAGATAGTAGTAGAGAAATTAAACAGTGTCCCAACATCCAAAATATTCAGATACGTACATGCATTCTTAGATCCAAATGGAGTGTCGGCAATCCCAACACCCACCTACACCCCACCTTCCCCCCACACCTGTTTCCCATTTCTAGCATAGATGTTGAAGCAAAGACAATATCATTAGCTTCTTTACTTCCTGTAGGAGATTAACAGCCTTGGATAGTACAGGATGATAGGATCTTCTTCTACTCTCCCTTCCCACAAGGACAGTTGCACCACCACCTCTCAACCCGGGCCACTCTTAATCAAAGTCCTCAATCATTATTGGGGTGACAATATAGTGGCTAACACTACTGTGTTTTCCCCTTTGATGATGATGATTAAAGGCTTCCCCCCATCTTCCCCAATATATAATGGTTAACAGCACTGCATATTCCCCTTTGATGATAATGATGATTAAGGGCTTCCCCCCATCTTTTCAACTCCTTGTTTGGTTACTCCTCATCTGCACGAGTAGCTCACTTCCCTTTGTCGTATCTCACAAGAATTGTATTCTTATAGATAGTGCCATGTAATCTTTTAGGTTTATCTTTTGTTTTTGGTAAACCCCCCCCCCTTTTAATGGTTTTCTTTGAATAAGGATGTCTCAAGCATGTGTTTTGTTGTTATTATTGTGTATTATACTTTGCAGTCCCATTGACCTATTTTGGTCAATCCACAAAAAGGTTAAGACAATGTAGTAAACAACCTACGGATGTTAAAGGCACCAGGATTGTTCTTCCAAGAAATTCTAAACAACTTATGGTATATATTGATCGTAAGACAGACACAGTGGAATAACTATTGGGAGATAGTACAAATAGACTAAAAGATGCTGTATTAGGAAAGTGTCATATCAGAACTTTGTTGTGTGAACTTTGAGTATTCTTTAATTTCTTTTGCAAATGGAAGCACCTATTATTATGTTCGGGAATCGGAAATAGAATATAGATTATCAATACAAGTCAAAGTCCCGATATTAAGTAACCATACAAAACTTTTAAAAGAGCATGCTAAAATGAAAATTGCATCACAGTAAGTCAAAGTGAAGTCATGCATGAATACTAAATCCCCTCAAATGCAGATGGGAGAATTGTGATAAGCTTATTTTGGATGTTTTACATCCTTTGTTTTGCATCCAAAAATACAAAAATGGAGTAACTTGAGGATAAGCAAGGGTTGTGGCAAGTTTACCTTCTGCCATACCAAATATATTCAAACAAAAGAATCTGTAAATATGAACATAAAGGCTAAAGATTGTCAAACCTCCAAAATTGTGTAGATAGGAATTGTGACTGTTCCATCAACGACAATACTTCTTAAGAGAGAATTGTGGCGCCGTCCATAAGCCAGCAGGATGTGTGCAGATGTTGGTGAAAACTGTTACATCACGAGCAATTAATCAGCATTGAATTCAAAGCATTTCATATGGGTGAAAATACCACCCAGAGCTCACTACATAAATTAAAAATGCAATTGTTGGAAAGAATTATGAATGCAAACAAAAAAAACACATCCAGAGTCCAGCATCAAAAATCTCCATATTAGCTTCTACACCCCACTTTTTAAAAACAAACCCATTCTGGTGCTCTTTTCTTTTTTTGTTTGGGAGGGGCGCACTTTTCATAGCTAAGACAAAGTACTATTGGATGTCTGGTGCCTCAACCAAGGATGGAAAAATTTTGTGCAAATAGACTATCAGTACATATTTCAGTATTTTAAACTGGGTTATAAACTGTGCAATTTGTTATAGTAAGCTTATAACCGCGGTCCAGACCACATTATGTAACTTTCATAACAATTCCAAAATTGAATTATATTATGTAATTGCAATGTTCATGTGTTTTCAGCTTTCATAGCAATCTCCTGGTGGGATGACATTCATCCAATTAAGCATGAGCATGGCAGCCAACCATGATGTCAAGTATCTTTGTTTTCGTTAACAATTGACAAATAAGTTAATAACTGAACCGTGAATTGACATGTAAGACAAGGCTACCATATAAAATTGTTGAGTTAAATTAAGTCAACAAGTCCACAAGAGATGCTCAATGCCTTCCACATGTTTTCCTAGTTGGAAGATAATAAAAGACCTCTTCATTTGGTGTCACTTTGTCTGAATGCTAAGCGATCAGAATATTAAAAGAGAGGCCCCTTGAGTTATTTATGGTATGGATGGTGATTGCTTTTTCTTTTCAGAAGCACTTTCTGGGTAATACATGTATATGACAATTACAACAAGATACAATGCAACCAACAAATCTGGATCCTAGGATTATATGATATATACAATATCTTCGAACTGTAAACTGAAATTTTCAATATGAAGAAAAAAGAAAACTAAAACCATAAATGAAGGTCACAACGTACAATATACACAGTATATTTTGCTAACCAAAAGTGACTGCCTATAAGTGGCCAAGCAACATCCACCCAACATGTTTCTTTACAGTGGACAAACGGAAGGCATTTTGTTCAATGGAAGTTCCTGATCAGCTGCAATCAGCCCAAATAATAACATGTAGCTGTTGTTATTAGGAATCAAAAAACAACAGGATTTTGTTGAAAACAATGCATTTAAGCAGCTACAATAATAAGCTATACAAGGTGAATCACCCTAAACAACTAACTTGCATTTCAACCAGTGCTTATTAAGTAATCAGAGGATCTGGGAGATCACCTAATACAGCCAAAAGTAACAAGCTTCAGGAGGAGATAACATACCTAAATAGAGAAAAGGATCGGATAGAATAAGAGGGAAAACAACCCTGTAATTTGATATTTGATAGTCAAAAGCAAAACATAAAAACCAAGATAAACTATACCAATTTAGCAGATTCTACGAATGGTTCAGTAACTCATTCAGAGGCATGATAATTTTGTTTTGTCATCATGCCAATCTCTTTCCACGCCCAAGTCTACAAAAAACGCATTGAAAACAAATCAAAATCGAATCATATAAATGCACACTAGGTATAAAAGTTATTGTGGACCCCCCCTTGGGGTTAGGTCTTGCCAGTAGGCCGAGGGGCAATTAGCCCAGATTTTTCCATGGACGTAACGACCACTCACTGACCAGGGTGTTCGTGAACCACACTATCAAAGAAAAAGAAAAAGAAAAAGAAAAAGAAAAAAATATATATAATATATATATATATATTGTGGACCCCTGTGTCATTTCTGAGACATTGATTGGGAATGAAGTATCATATCTCCTTTAATATTTATCCCTAGAAAAGTATCAACTACGAAAATCAATCAGCTCAGACCTACAACATGGGATAGGAAAAAATTAGTCCAGAATCCAAAAACATAGGTTCTGGAGAGGTAGGGAAAGGAATGGCAAGGGAGAAATAGAATACACTATCAATTCAGATCTTATGTAAAAAGTATTTCTGAATACAATATCAAGTGAGATATGCTACCTTTTGCTCTGAGATACAGGTTCACATGTCATAAAGTGCATCTTAAAGAACATGTTCTATTGTGAAGTGCTGTAATGGTAATATGAGGATCTTGTCAATCCCATGACATAGGTTTGTACAAAATTCCCAAACAAACATTGATCTAACTACTATTACATTATTTGCACCCCCGTAATGAAATTTACTTAATAGAACAAGGAGATTCTTCAACCACCAGTTGAGTTTGAATCAGAAAAGACCTAGATACAATTGTTCAAAGAGCAAATAGAAGTTCTCAAAAGAAGGCTTTCTTCAGCTTATTTCACGAGTATGACAATGAGCCCACAGCAAACTCATATCAGCTGGCCTTTTTCTCAGATATGATTCATGCGTAAACAGTTAACTTTAGTTGTAGAAAATTATCAATGTTTGGAATTGTAGCAGGAGACCTTTCATCTATATGAGATTGAAAGATTCTAAAATTCCATTATAGTTTCAAGTCACAGATGAAATTAAGTTAACTATGGTTAGCAAATGTGTGCAGAGGTGAGCAGTCAACTTTTCTTTCAATATATAACAAAATAATACAGTTAATGATACTGTGGCAGGACACTAGTAACAAAAGTTATCCAAAGGAGGGTTGTACTGCAGGTTGCAATTTTGTTTCATTGTAAAGATTACCATCAAATTTGCAGTTGAAAATGAATAGAATAGTCAGGCTGAATAAATTAAATATGAAGGCTTGTGAATTCATTTTCCCTTGAACATGATTATCAATGTCAGAGACATTTTCTGTAGAGGGAATATCCTACGATCATGATAAAGATTAGGATTTGTATTGCATACTACTGCGGACCCAACTTATATTTGTGATGGACAAAATTGCTTCTTGCCAATGCCTTGGTCGAAATGTTTGTTGTCTGCTCCCCTGTTGGAATGTATGGTAGCTTGACTATCCCCTTCTGCACGCAATCTCTAAGATGGCGATGCCAGATCTCGATATGCTTTAAGCGATCACGAAACACTGGATTCTTGGAGAGTTTAATGCAACTCTGATTATCACAATGTATCATCGTAGGCTTCACCCTCTGTTTGAAAAGTCCCACAAGTAACTTCCTCATCCAAATAGCCTCACAAGTTGCTTGACTAGCAGCCATGTACTCAACCTCTGTTGAACTGAGTGCAACTGATCTGTGCTTCCTGTTGTACCAAGAAATTGCAGTTGAACCAATGTTGAAGATGCCACCTGAAGTTCTCTTCTTGTCTCGGAGTTCCCTATCCAATCTACATCTGTGAAGCCCTCAAGCCTCACTAGATCAACCTGTCTGTACCACAATCCATAGTCTGTTGTGCCTCTGAAATATCTCAACACATGCTCTATAGCAACCCAATGCACTCTGGTAGGTTCAACCATGAACTGACTTAGTTAGTTGACTG
Source organism: Pinus taeda (assembly GCA_000404065.3). Lineage (NCBI taxonomy): Eukaryota > Viridiplantae > Streptophyta > Pinopsida > Pinales > Pinaceae > Pinus > Pinus taeda. The sequence goes on from APFE030301849.1 coordinate 45,840, forward strand.
CAAAACAAATATTAGGTCGTGTGTTGGCCAAGTACATCAATGACCCAATAAGCTGCCTATATACTGTAGGATCCACGTTCTCCTCTGCCAGCATCCACCTTCCTCCAGTTTGTGACTAGAGGTGTGACAATGGGCCTACAATCCTGCATATGAAATCTTTGAAGAATCTTTGTTGTGTACCTACCGTGTCCCACGAATATCTCGCCATCACCCTGCCAAACCTCCATGCCAAGGAAATAATGCATAAAACCCATATCCTTCATCTCAAACTCCCTTGCAAGGTCCTCCTTGCAATCCTGGATCAAGCTCTCATCTCCAGTGAGTATAAGGTTGTCGACATAGAAAACTAAAATGAGTGGAAGCCCTCCAACCATGATGTAGTGCATGTTGGCATCCGCCTCACTCTTAGTGAAGCCCAATCCTCGAAGGTAGTTGTCAATCTGAGTGTACCATGCTCTCGAGCCCTGCTTGAGCCCGTAAAGAGCTCTCTTCAACCTGCATATGTGTGTCTCTGTTGAACTGCACGAACCCCTCTGGCTGCTCTATACAGATCTCCTCCTCAACAACTCCGTTGAGAAAGGTTGTTTTCACGTCCATCTGGTGGATCTTCCACCCCATTTGTGCTGCAAGTGCCATAATAGTCCTAATGGATGAATACCATGCTACGGGGGCAAAAGTCTCCTCATAGTCTATGCCCTAAATCTATGAGAAACCCTTGGCCACAAACCTGGCCTTGAACTTCTCCATGCTCCCATTTGCTTCATGATTCAACTTGTGCACCCATTTGGATCCAACTATTGGTTTCCCCTCAAGTTGTGGAACAATCTCCTAGACATCATTCTTCATGATAGAGGAAGACTCCACCATGGTATCCTTCCAAACCTATTGAGAAATGCCTCCTTATAAGAAGGCTCAATGTCCACCAACTCTATCATCAGTGCCATATAAACATGGTGTTAGAAGCCTCAACCTACTCCTGAGCCTCCTGGATCAACCTTTCAGCCCACTTGGCCTTCTTCCTCCTTGTGGTGGGTGGCTCTAGCTTATCTATTTGCTCTCGGTCTGGCTTATCCTCCTCATCCTACTGCAAATCTTGTTGCGCTACCTTGTTGCAACTATATTGTGGTTGGGGTTGAATCTGAGGTGTTGGTTGTGTTGAGAAATCTAGGGCATTCAAAAGTTAGGAGATTTCTCTGCTTGATAATTGCTTGTGATATACTTTTACTTTCTTAGCTTATAGTCTTCTCTTCATTATATTATTATTGTGTTCTTTTCATCAAGACAATTACCAAAAGAACAATAGAAGACAAGTGACACAGTATGTAGGCTTGTCAGCTAGAGCCAAAACCTCTCACCTCTTGAGAGGAAAACCCGATCAAAATTCTTCTTATAGATCTTCAATTCACGAATACCAAGGCCATGACAAAGACCCTTGACTCTAGTATCCTCCCAAGAACCTTGTCACTAACCTTGATGGTTTGCCTCTTCCCTTTCTCGACTTCCTCCTTGATCTCGAACTACTCTTCTTGGCTTCCTTTTGGTCTCTTATCCTTCCACATTGCTTCTTCTTCAACTTCCTCTAGAGAATCTCGGTCTCTAGGCTTTGGCTTCTTCTAGAGAATCTCAGTCTCTTACTTTCACTGGCTTCTTTTAGAGAATCTTAGTCTCTAGATAAAAAACCCCTAAAATATGTCTCTTGATTAGTCTTCGTAAGAGGGAGACCTATAGTGCTTCTCTTCGACCTTCTGCGAGATTCTATGTCAAACCAAAAGATACTTCAATGCAGTAATAGGTTCTTCCTTCGATCTTCTTGTGATGCCTTCAGTCCTTCTTTTGCACGAGGGAGAGAATATGACCCAACACAAAACCCAAGACAAGCCCCAAAAGAATCCTTCTTCGCACTTCTGCTTGTAGACCTTCGCACTTCTTCTGGGCTCTTCTTCACACTTCTTGATCAACTTGCTAGTCGAGTTGCTTGCCTCTAAGTGAGGCCAAGTGTGGCTATTTATAGACATCATATAATATCCCTTAGGCCAACATGATCACCCAAGGAAGGTCGACATCTTCTAGCATGTTCTATATTCGTTGTAGGCCGACATGATCACCCAAGGAAGGTTGGCATCTTCTAGCATGTCCTATATTCGTTGTAGGCTAACTTGAAGAGGATAAGTGACAAGGTCTTGCAGGATACTTTACATAGATAAGTTTGACCCTTTACAAAGTGTAACATGACTTCATTAAATGATAATGACTTTCTCATTTCATGGTTAGACGGCGAATAATTCCTAAAGACTCTCAATGGGAGTCTTGACTCAAAAATAAAATCTCTTGCTCATGAAACCCATGATGCAAGAAATACAATAATTTTATTTTTCTTTTGTACATCTTATTACATAAAATCATGAATACATGTCATCATGAAGACCTAACCTAGTAACACTTTTCAACAAGTTGTGACTCCTGTTTGGGAGTAAGTAGCTCCTCCTCAGGTACTGCAATCTGCTCATGCTTTAAGGAAACTCTCAAACCCTGATCCTCTTGGAATCTCACATCTCGCCTGAGAATTCTCTTCCTCAGTCCCGAAACATACACCTTGTATGCCTGAGTTGTCATACTATACCCCACAAAGATATTAAAATTGGCAACTAGGGCCAAACTCCACCTTGGACAACTCATAAGATGAAGCAGATATTTTTAATGGATTCCTCTTTTCGAGAGTTCTAGGATTGATCTAAAGATCATCTCATTCTGACATGTATAAATGGAATTATGAATTTATTTCTTCTATGGACAAATTGTCAAGGTTGGCCAACAATCTAATGCAGGCTCAAGAAGCCCAAAAGTCATGTTTCTTCACCCTCAACGCTGCATATAAATAGAAGGAGCATCTACCTCATTTGGACATTCATCATCTCACACATATCTCTCTCTCTCCTCATCTGATTGGGTCGTACGAATTTCAAGGTAGCCTTCTTCTCCTCCACATGTGCGAAGGATTGACTGCATTTTCTGTTTTCCTGCATTGACCAAGTTGCATCAAGTTTGACCCGCATTGACTGGGCAGCATTTGACCTTGTTTAACTGCATTTTTCTTGGGAGAAATTATGTTTGGGCAGGCCACATTCTTTGGTAGAGATTTCGACAATTTCTGGACTGTTTGACCAGTGTTCACCGCAGGTTTGATTGTGCGTTGACCAAGTTTGACGGGCTTTTTCAAGACTATTTTGGGTTGATTGGACTGTTCTTGGAGGCCGAATTGACTGGGTTTGACTGATCTTATTTGGAGTAATTTTGTTGATTTGACCAACATTGACTTTATGGTTTGGGCATCCTATTGACTGCAATTTGATTAGACAGATTTGACTGTGTGGGCAAGTAAATTTTTTATATTGTACTCTCTCTATTGAACATTTGAAGAATAATAGGAAGTTTTGATCAAAGGGTTTTCCCCACATTGGGGTTTTTCCCTGGCATCCGCCAAATATTGTGTCCTCTTGTCTTGGCTTGTCTTCTAGTTATTGTTTATGTTCTATCTGCATTTATTATTGATATTAAAGTGGTTGCTAATATGGAAATTGATATTGGGCTAATAAGAAAAATTGAAGTAAATTGCTCTTAAGCATAGAACATACATTGTTATCTAAAATTAACACAACGAATTTCTCATTTTATGACTAGATTACAAATAATTCCTAAAGACTCTCAATGGGAGTCTTGACTCAAAAATAAAATCTCTTGCTCAGGAAACCCATGATGCAAGCAATACAATAATTTAATTTTTCTTCTTTACATCTTATTACATAAAATCATGAATACATGTCATCATGAAGATCAAACCTAGTTACACTTTTCAACAGGTTGTGACTCTTGTTTGGGAGCAAGTAGCTCCTCCAGGTACTGCAGTCTGCTCATGCTTTAAGGAAATTCTTAGAGCCCAGTCCTCTTGCAATCTCACATCTCGCCTTGGAATTGTCTTCCTCAGTCCTAGAACATACACCCTGTACGCCTAAGTTGTCACACTATACCCCACAAAGATACCCTTCTCTATTGTGGCATCCAACTTCTTCCTATTATATTTGGACACATGACAATAAACCTTTGTGCCAAAGATCCGAAGGTGTGAAACATCAGGGTTCTTACCTGTGAAAGCCTCCTCTTGTGTGACTCGTCCAAGTACCCAATGTGGAATCTTGTTCTGCAAAAATACCACAATGTTGCATGCTTCTGCCCACAAGAACCTAGGCAAATCCTGATCATGCAACATAGCTCTAACTGCTACAACAATACTCATGTTCTTCCTCTCAACCACCCCATTCTGCTAAGGGTTATGAGGTGCTATCAACTCCCTCCTAATACCTTCCTTTGCACAAAACTCCTTGAAGGCATTGGAGATATATTCTCCAACATTGTCACTTCTTACTGCCTTGATTTTCTTCCAGGTCTACTTCTCTACTAGGGCCCTAAACTCCATGAACCTGTCTAAGACCTTATATTTTCTTTTTCATAAAAGAAATCCAAGTTTTACGAAAGAAATCATCAATGAAAGTAACATAATACATGTGTCTCATCAGTGATGGAGAAGACAAGGGCCCGCACACATCCGAATGCACCAACTCCAAAATCCCTTTAGCTCTACTATCCTGACCATGGAAGGAAGACTTGGCATACTTGCCAAGCGTGAATCCCTTGCACACTCCACTCTTTTCAAGGCCTCCTGTTGGTAATCTTGTGGCAATCTGCTAAAGAAGTGCCAAAGCTCACCTACATCTAGACATCCTACCTTATTGCTCAAGGCTGCATCAGTCTCTACATGCAATTTGTAGAGGTTTTTCACCCTCACACCTATTTGCTTCTTACATCCAGAAGCCAAGTGTTGGAAGTAAGCATTACCTCTATTGAAGATGACATCATACCTTTATCCTTGAGGATAGCTATTGAAACCAAGTTCTTCTTCAGCACTGGAACATAGAGAACATCTTTGGGATGAAGAGTATTATTTGACTCCCTCTCAAAGCTGAGGCTACCAACTCCCTTGGTAGCATACTTGCCATTATCTCGAAGCTCGATTTTCACCTGCATATCCTTCTCATCCAACTAGCTAAAATGCTCTTGATTTCCAGTCATATGAAAAGAGGCTCCATAATCAAAAATACCACATGTTGCTCCCTGCTAAGCTTGCCATGCAAGCTATCAATGACAAGTCCTCAAACTGAGAGGCAAACTCATCTACCTCAGTTGATGTAGCTACATGCTCCTTATTCAACCCCTTCTTTCGATGAGGACACTTAGAAGCATAATGTCCAAAAGTATGGCAATGGAAGCATTTGATCTTACTTAGATTCATCTTCTTCTTATCACCCTTTTGATTGTTCTCGCTCTTCCCTTTTCCTTTCTTGCCTTTGACTTTTCCAGCAAGAGCAAGATTTTCCTCCTCCTCAACCTTTGAACCCTTACCACTGTTGCTAGAAGTCTCGACTAGTATGAGCCTCAACTCCTCCTGAATGAAGTCACTACATAGGCATTCCCAATCCGGCAACTTATTTCGTCTAGTAATGCTTTGAACAAAAGTATGCCAATCTTTGGTAAACCCATTCAGAGCCACACACACTAGCTTTGTCCATGGATTTTCTCCAATAGTTGCTAGTCCATCATGGACCTCCTGCATTTTGATGAGATACGCAGTTACACTCTCACCCTTCTGCATCTTAATTGTCCTCAGCTTCTCTTTGAGGACCACATTCCGGTTCTTGGAAGATTTCTGTATAGCTTGACTAAGACATCCCACATGTCCTTAGTTGTATCTTTACCTGCAACATGAGGAACTACATGATCCCGAAGTCCATCCAAGATCATCCTTTTGGCCTGGCCATCTGCCTTTGGAAGAGCCTCAACTCATCTGGATCTAAAGGTTCTGCAACACCTTGCTCAACAAATTCTTTCACCCCAAACTTGTCCAATAAAAACAATATGCAGACCTTCTAAACACCAAAATCGGAGGAGCCATCCAATCTATCCTGCGCTCTCAATCCTAGTCTTGAGTGTGTTGTCATCTTGAAGACTATGTGTTGATTAATCTTTGTTCACAACTCTGATGCCATGTAAAATTTCCACGAAATTATGATCTGCTAGTATGAACAATCTGAAAAATCTTTTCACATAGACACAATTTCTCTACCAAATAGCAGCGGAATAGAACAAAAATAATTGCACAAATTCACACAAGAAAAACAACACAGTTTTTCTAGGGAAACCAACAAGAAAAACCCTTGCATACTTTAGAAATGTATTGAAGAAGAATAAGCTACAAAACTCTTACTGCCAGCTTGTCTCAGTCAGAAAAATATGATATTCTCTCTGCCATAAACTAGGCTTGAAACACCTGCTAGAATACTGATTTGTTCCTCGAAAACTTTGCAAACCTGAGCTCCAAATCTATGCACATTCCTTGGGAAATATATACCTATTTCCCAGTGCATTCCCATCTCCTAAAAAATAGGAATGTCCTCCTATTTTTCAATGCACTTCTCAAGGTTGCATTCCTCCTCCAACTCGCACAAGAGAAAACTTCATGGTTAGTTCCTCTCACAAACTCGTTCTCAAGAAATTAGGAATACAAAGTGTTCCTTTGATCTTCTTATAAGCAATTCAATTTCGCTATCGTTAGTGAGTTTATAAATTAGGAAATATATACCTATTTCCTAGTGCATTCCCATCTCCTAAAAAATAGGAAATTCCATCTATTTTTCAATGCACTTCTCAAGGTTGCCTTCCTCCTCCTTGGGAAATATATACCTATTTCCTAGTGCATTCCCATCTTCTAAAAAATAAGAATTTCCTCCTATTTTTCAGTGCACTTCTCAAGGTTCCCTTCCTCCTCCAACTCGCACAAGAGAAAACTTCATGGTTGGTTCCTCTCACAAACTCGTTCTCAAGAAATTAGGAATACAAAGTGTTCCTTTGATCTTCTTATAAGCAATTCAATTTCACTATTGTTAGTGAGTTTATAAATTAGGAAGTTGAACTAGATCTTTTCTAGTTAACAAAAGCCAACACACTTAGTTAACCAGATCCTCCTAAAATTAAGGAGGCTAACTCTACTTGAACATTTGGTTCCAAATTTAACTCACACTAGAGCGCAGATAACTCGGTCCTCCACAAACTTGCACTAGTCAAACTACTACTTGAACTCATCCACATCACTGGAACTCGTGCATGATTAAGAAGATCACTAAATTGATTCCTTGAATTAAGGCACAAATCAAGGAATCCATTCCTTCGCTCCTTTTCAACAGACATGATGGCCCTACATTAGGATTGATGTGGAACAGAGGTCAGAAGCAGCAAAAACAAAGAGAAGAGCTATTTGTGGTTTCAATGAAACAGAGGTAATCCATGGTACTTGTTTTACATATTTGTGGTTTCAAGGAGACACAGGTAATCTGTAACACTCAATTTACACATTCAAAAAAAATCAAAAAGTCAAGAGGCCAATGAGCATTGTTTGAATCATATTAGTTAAATTAAAATGGAAAAACCAAGCATCATCTATAGTTTTAAGGGAAAATGTTAAGTTATGGTATGTTCTATGCTTATAACAGTTTACTTCTTTTCTTATTATATTCCACAGATTAGCAATCACATGTACATAAAGTAAAGTGCAGATAGAACATTAATCGATCGACAGAAAACAAGCCAAGACAAGAGACACAAGA
>APFE030301849.1:54471-86734 GCA_000404065.3 Pinus taeda
AGAGAAGAGACTCATATCTGCGCAGTAGAGAGAGAGAGATGTGATGAGATGAGTGAGTCCAAATGAGGAAAATTCCTCTTATATTTATACACAACGTTGGTGGGTGAATAGATGCGACTGTTGGGCTTCTGAGCCTACATGAGTTGTACGTCGGCTTAATAATAATTCCATAATCAAAATAAATTCATATCTCCATGAATACTTATCGGAATCGGATGATCTTTATATCAATCCTACACCTCTCGACAAGAGGAATCTAATAAAAATATTATCAGTCATGAATAAGATGACCCACATGAAGTTTTGCCCTGGGGTCCAATTTTAACAGAAAACGTTATCATATAAGAATCTGTCAAAAATTATAAAGGGCACAAAGACAACTTTAAATAGGTCCCCACACAATAACAAGAATAGGTTCATTACCTTGTTCACAACAGAACCAATAATTAAGCATCTAAGGAATCTAAAAGATGTTAGAGTCGGTTAGAAAAAAATTTAAAATATTTTTGAAACAATAGATGAGACCAAAATTATGTATTTAAAAATATGCCTTATCGTGCAAAGATGAAAGAAGGTAGTCAGTTAGAAAGATTAATTTAAAAAATCAGATCTATTAGTGATCAGTCGTGACTTTGTAGTTGCAGAGGGGCTGAAATGTTACGTGTTGGTAAAGCTAGCATTAAGAAACTTACCAACCACCTACAAGCCATTTAAAACTTCCTCATAATTGACCAAGAAAGTGGCTAAACTAAAATTTAAGGAACTGATTCTTTTGTTAATATAGTAAGAGTTAGATTACTCATGTATAAAAGTTGATTTTGGAATATTGGATGCACAGCCCCATCTATAAACACTAATTTTGGATTTTGCATCATGTAATCAACTATGAAAGAATATAGAGTCTAGACTTGGTTTTACTTCAAAAATGTCATTTATGTGTCTCACTCTTTTTTTCTTGCAAAATAATGTGGTTTTTTTTTTGTTCACGAACCCTGGAGATTAGTGACCACTACATCCACAGAATATTTGTACCAGTATAGATCCACCTTAAGCACAGATCTAACATGAGCCGAGAGGGATCAAATTTTTCCAGGTGAAAACTTCATTTAAAGTGCAAATACAATATGTAATTTTTTATTGTTTAAATTGTATTTTTGAATGCTATATAGAGTGCATAACTTAAATTCGTAAGTCCAAAAAATTTTGTTGGATTTTGACAAAAAAACATATACCTAAAAAAAGACCAAACTATAAATTGACCAGATCCAATGCTTTAACCATAAAAACTTAATTTTTTTAATAGCTTTATATGATATATACATAAATTTTTTAAAACAATATATAATATGTACATAGTTAACATTAAAATATTTTACATAGCATGTGCATAGAGACATTTTATCAGTGGATATTAAAATGCTTTTTTTGTTATTAATATATTTTTAAGTATACATCAATATTAATTCATATTAAAATATTTTCCTGATAACCCACATCGAATATTTTATTATATACAACATTAATATATTTTCTTTTAACACACACACGTATATATATAAAGTTGATATTGACATCAATTAGTTAACATAGATCTTCAAATAGTTTATTTAAATCCCGCGTCGAAATATTTTTAAAACTCTTACTCACACATTTTTTTTACTTCTAATTACTTTACAGTGACATCTCCAAAGATTGATACACTTTATAGTCCCAAATTTGGTCATTATGCAGCAAATCTTATTCCTTTCAGTTGGTAATTGATATAAGCTCCTGTAGGCTTATCTTAAATTGCAGTGGAGTGATTTTTCTTGTATGTATCTTATATGACTATCGACTGATATTAAGTTTGAAGTGGTTTGGTTTGAGGTATCTTTGAAGTATAAGACAGTGCCCTTGGCTTTAAGATTGGTCTTGTACATTTGTTCCCTGCATATTGGTAACTATCTTGCATAACGGTAGACAAATTTTCTTTGACAGCAATCTAATACACAGTCCCTCGTTGCAGAATTTTCAACACATATCAGATCTGAATATCAATAAAATTGAGCCCTAGGAGCAGTGCACAGAGTGGATCTTATGATAGTTTGCTCTTTTCTCATCATTCTTGTCACTGATTAAGCTACAGTAGTCGAATCCTTGGTGACAGTGAGTTGTTTGAGGCATTTGGAGAACCTTTAAATATTGCATAAGTTCTCTCTGCCCTGGATAGCTTTGTTTTAGTTGCATCTCATTGGTCACTTGTTTCTAACTGTTAAATCACAAGTGGAAAGCTTCCCAAATAAGTGCATAACTAAAGCATTTGCTCTCTTTGTCTCAACTGTCATTATCTCATTAAACAGTTCTGAAGTGCTTCATTGGTTAATTTTTATTGGTTGGGCATTTCCCACACTGAAGTTCCTTGGCAGTTTGCATAATAAAGGTTCAAACTTCAATCTATTGTGTCATCTCATTGTACTAACATTTTCCTTGCAGTAGTTACCCATCTTATGACTTGGCATTTTACTTACAAGTATTTCTAATTTATAACTTGGGCATTGTTATTGAAGGCACTGGTATCTTAACTATTAAATCTTGAAGTGTCTAATCTAATCAAGATCTCTAATACATTGCTCATTAATCACACTTGAGAACTAATTATAATCAAGTTCATAAGATAGCTAAGTGTATCTCCTAGAACTTGTTGGTCCCCAACAAGTCTCCCCTCATCTTTCACCTTTCACCTTTAGGGACTACCCCCCTTAGCTTGCCTAGGAGATAGCTAGAACGGAGTGGGCAGAGATCAAAGTGACAACCACCACTCTGAGTTATTCTCGCATTTGAAGTGTACAATTTGGGCAACAACAGTCCCTTCAAAGTAGCTCTAATGCCATTTTGTTTTTCCACGATACTGGTGTCTAGGATAGAATCTTTAATCACTGACGCTACCAAACCAAGTATCACAACAAGTCTACTTTGCACAGCGGAATAATATACAGTAGTAAATCTACTAATGCACAAAATATAGACAACTTTTTACAATTTTATAAAACCCAGCTTTGTTATATTAATCCAAATGAATAATACAACAGTTTAGAGCTCCCATACCAGGTATAATGGCCCTCAAATATCCACTAGTACAAGACAACAACAACTAGGGCTCGGTGTCTGTCGTGATGACCACCAATCTACCTTGAACAAGACAACCTTGGCCTACTTGCTGATGTGGTGCCTCTCAACCCTTTCAGTCCACGTGTCCTGAACACATTTGCCCTGTCCTTCGGCTCCCAATCTGTAGCACCTACCTCTATCAATGCACCAAGTCCATGTAACCATTGAATCTCGGCTCCAATATGCTCTCTAGCTCACCATTCATCCTTCAACACATCCACACATCGAGACTCTTGTCGAGTTGTTCACAACTCCGTTTGTGAACAACTTTCAACTGCCCATTGCTGCTCAGCTACTTAGGGACTTCATCCCACTATAGTCTTCCCGCACTGCTCCAATGAAGACTAATATAGGGCACAGAGGGTTGTCACCTATCACTGCAAGATGTCCTTCTCCCACAATGAACACGGGCTAGGAGGACTACCCTTCTTCTGCTGTAGATGTCCTTCTCCACAAGGCAAATCTAGGGCTACTCAAACTGCTTCTGGTTGATGAGAACTATGACCTCTTCTTCCACGACATCTAACAATCCCTTAGTACTTCAAGAGACTTGTTTCTTCAAGCTTGAAGAAAACCTCTACAATCCTCCCAAATTGTTCTTTAGGTTGCTCCAATTCTGCCACTCCTAGCAGCTCCCTTAGTCCATCAAGGTCACTGCACTTAAGGATCCAACTTGGTCCACTCTCACACTGCCCTCCAACAGACCTCGAGTGTCCAATACTAATGTCCAATCTAGGACCTCATTCACCTCATGAGTTGATGTGTCTCTGCTACAAAGTTTGCAATCTGGTTAGGGCTAATATTAGATGACATCAACCCTAGATCATTGCACTAGAAAACCTCTATAGCTGTGGTTTTCTTCTCATTGTAAGTTGCTACCTTTGTTGACACTTGGAGACAGGTCTATGGTGGTTTTGGCCCCTCCAAACAGCCGCTACAACTTTTTCCCTCTTTGCAATGATACCAGGGACCTGCTGCCCACAATTATGAGATAAAACCACACAATACACTGCCCAGAATTGTCCTAAACTTAGGACCTCCAACCTGCACCTCTCCTCCTTGAAGACGTCCACAAACTGCTCTTCCAATACCCTTGAAATCTGAGTTGTCCTCTATGAAGAAAGAACTCAGCCCTGGTTAGATCACCTATACCTTTACAAAACCACCCTTTCTCCCACATACAAGCCTTCTCCTTGCTGCGTTCTAGTTGGAGACAGTTGTGTCCATGTTTAGGGAACCTAGTAGACTACTTGGCCTTCCCTAAACAGGCCCTCCTTCCCACCTGCAGTCACACCAAGGTACACGGCCTGCTACAGGGAGACAATTGCTGGTTATCTGTGCCTAGAACAGCCCTTAATCCACACAGTCAGGTCTCCTCTTCAACACTGCCCTCACCTGCAACACACAACCCTTGAAACAGACCCTAAAACCATCCCCAAACAGTCTCGGCCTTCTTTTCAAGGAACTCGGCCCTCTTATTTCAGTCTTCTCATGAGGAATGGATGCCCTTGTTGGATGATGTAAATGCCGCTCACAAGACCTCTATTTATAGTTTTCTCATGTGCAACGTCTAGCTGACTTGTTTTGTGGTGCACAAACCCACATATAAACTTCAAAAATTCATATCTCAAGTTCTACAGCTCGGATTTCGATGATTTTCATTGCCTCTCGTTGCTTTCGAAATTGTCTATCATCTCCATCACTCACATCATCAAACCTCATCACTATTGCACACCCACATGCTTGGGTGCAAAGCCCACAAGTCACTTTTGTGTGCCAATTCGTCCAAAACCCACTGGCCTAGGGTTTGGAGTACCTCCAAAGCTACAAATCTCATTTTTTTATCCTCATAATACCAAGAAGATTACTATGCACCAAATCTAATTGCCTACTTGCTCTCCATGCACTTTCTTTGACATACTAATCTTTTTGTTGCCTATCTAAAGGCTAAAATGAAAGCCACATATCATGTTCCTATTAAACAAGAGGAAAAAAATACGTAATATTAAGCTTCATCAAAAAATATATGACCTTCATAGGTGAGATGGCCAAGTCTTTCTTTCCATAACTGAATTTTAGCAGTGTCTTCCACCACTAATGCTCTGTGTTACCAAATACAAGTATCAAGTTTCAAGATATGCCATATGACGTACACAATGTTTTAAAAACCCAAACCAAACACAGAATCAGTTAAGGGTCCAATCCAGACCAAAAATGAAATCGGTCCAAATTTTGAACTGGTTTACAAAAAATTACACAAAATATGAAAAATTTAATTAAAAAAATGCATATTCGTGTACATCAATGTTAATCCAAACCATTAAATACCAAATATGCAATGCTTACTCATATATATATCACGAAGGGGGGGATCCTTGTATGAGTTTGTTTCAGAACTTGTGGGGACAGGTTTAGATTTTTTCCCGTATTTTTGTTTACTATTTCATTTTTGCCATGGTTGAACCAGCCTCTCTAACCAGTTTCATGCCAGACCAGCTGGTTAGTATAGAACCAACTAACTCACTAGTCTGTCAGAAATTAAGGTCAAATCAGCCAAACCAGCTGGTTTCAGCTTTGGTTCAGCCAATTTTTAAAAAACTACTAGGAATACACTCATGATAATATATGTATTAGATATTCCACAGATCCATATATGCCAAGGCTGAGACTAATGTCAAGTTTTATCCATAAAAGAAATATAAAAAAAAAAAAAATCAAGCTCATTTCCCGCAAGAGACATGTTGAGCTCAAATTAAGTATATTATTGTAATGGCTTTGAGCCTTGTTGTGCAGCCTTGAGCCCCAAAGAATATCTTATACTTGCCTACGGGCTTGAGGGTGGGATGCTCTCTTGCATGGAAAAGAAATAAAATAAAAATTATAAACTTAAAAATAGAGCATATATTCAAATAAATAAAAATAAAATTTAACAACAAAAACCTAAATAACCTTTCTAAATAAGTGTCTGATTCCTCCTTTTGAACATAAACCTGTAAGTATTGAGCTACACTGTGATTGCTAGCCATAACATTCATATTGCTTTTGAATGGCCTTGCATCTGTGGATTAAGAATTTGTGCCAGAAATTTTTAGAGTATTTTTATAGGATCTTTCGTTGTGCTGTCAAATTTTGAGAGAGTTCTTGAAGTATTATTTTGTTGTTTCCAAGATTCTTCTTGCACGGGATTTTTAGTAGCCTCTTTGTGGTTTAATTTCTACTTTTAATCTCATTTTTTCTGTTGTGCAGGCTGGTATTGTTGTTCTTTAGGTAGCTTTTTCTTGAGTGTAGGCTATACTTGAGTTTCAAGTTTCCTTTACTAGAAGCAAAAAAATTTCCCCTGTTCATTATGGCAACATCACCCAATGTCATCATTGTGGATGATACTGCACTATATACAGACAGGAATGTCCAAAAATTCCACTACACTCCTCAAGAGGCAGGAATGTTCCCAAACCTGACCAGCAACTGGCAGAGAAGGTTAAGAATGTTACTAACATTCCCAATGCCATCCTGACCAAACAGGACATTTTGTACCCTTCACCAACCACCTTGGAACACAGGAACCCTAGGTACTGGCTCCCAAGGGGTAGGGATGGGTTGCCATGCTACATTTGTCATGTAATGTCCCCTATGGATTAATTGCCCAAGGGGCACAATAGCCTATCAATTCCCGTAGGCTATAGTCTTTGATAAAGGGGAAAACCTCAAATTACACAATGTTTGGACAACATGGTGTAAGTTTTAGGGCAGCTGGGGCAAAAAAGCCCAAAGTTGGGGGTTGTCACAAACCCCTCTCAATTAATTAACAAAGAGAATACCCACAAGGAATTCTATAAATACAAGAGAGTAAAATCATTTCGAGCATCATTAGATTGAATTAATTTGTCTCTGCTTTTCTTTGAGCCTAAGGCTCTGAGGGTTTTAAGATCCCTTTCTCTTCTTGACTAGTTTCTGTGGAGGTGATCCCACCCTACCTAGTCACCCTTCTCCTTGTTCTGACACGGATCATTTGGATCAGCTCTGGTTTGAGAAAATTGGAGATTTTATCTGGTTGTGGCACCATTATTCTTGAGTAGCTTTAGTTTTCGACGGTCAAACGAAGTCCTTCCTGCGGCCTCTCTGGGAGCGAAGCTCAACTGAAGTATCCTTCAGTCACAGAGGCACCCTGATCTGAAATGGCGAGGCTCTGACTTGGTTTGGATTCGCATTAGAGGCACCCCAGTCCGAACTTTATTGGATTATCCATGGCGCTGTTTTCTCATTCACGGGCAAACACTAAGGGAAGCAAAAAAAGGGTAGTGACATATATCACCCACACCCTGGTCAGTCCACTGGATCTGGAGCAGCGTCCAAGTCTCCCCGGGCTGCAGACTAGATTCTGAACACCAAACCAGATTCCCTCTGAACGCAGAAGATTTGTATTTGGGCCCTCTTGGGGCTGTGTTTCACTACAGGAGGCATCCGAGCCTCATCTCTGGGCTGTGAATCACTACAAGGGAGCACCCAAATTTCCACAGGAGCTGCACGCTGATTCAGAGGTGATTATTCCTGACTGCAGATGTCCACAAGAAAGCAAGTGAACTTGCTGTAACTGTTTTTTTAGTTTGCAGGCCAACACAGGATAGTCCAGGTCACTTGAAGATTAGGGTAAATTGGCAGCTGGTAGAATTTGAATTTTACATTGGAATTGGATTGTCAAAATTATAGAATGGTTGTAAACAGTACTGTATTTGGTAGAAAGTTGGATTTTCTGGTACTTGGCAGTCAGCCCTCTAAATGGTAAATTTAAGAATTATATTACTTACTCGGTATGATTTCCAGTCCAACTGTTTATTTCATTGTTAAATAAGTGAAGGAAATTCATTTGGAAACTCTAGCTTCTAAGAAACCTAACAGCAAAATTACCCTAGGTTATGTCACCACTCTAAATATCAACATTGTGTGATCCAGATTCCAGCCTCTGGTAGCTAACCAAAAATAGCAAAATTCTCAACAGTTTAATAATAATCTGCACAACCACATACACTAATGGTTCAGGAAAGTTCAATCTTAATAATGAAATAGCCCGCTTTACATAGACTCAAAATCTCAACCATTGTTAAAAGAGAAAAATAACAGTTGATTTTCAAATGTCCTTAACTGCATTAGCTAAGGTTTAGACAAGGGCAAGCATGCCATCACTTCAAAGCTGAACCAAATACATTGATTCTTCCCAATTATTTTTCAAGACAAATCCCTGGCTTAGTCATGCAGAGCATTATCTAACAACAAAGCCTTATTACACCAATTATATAGATACAATTTTTCAGAAACACAACAATAATAACAATCTATTTACTCGTATTGAACTTTTCCTTCTTTTAAATGTAATTTTCATGAACTGCTCTTCCTCTTTTCTAGAATATTTACTTAATAACTAGAATTTCAACAAATTTACTTAATAAATATTTGAACGTAACATACAAAGAGAAAATGAAAATTGAATGTTAATGGTAATGTCAAATAGAAACATTCTAATCTAACTTTTAAGGCAGAGAGACACACCTGGATTGAGGTGAGACAATGGGCAGCTCTAATGGCTCTTGATGCAAGTACTTCCCCAAAGCTGTACCAAAAAACGTATATTCAATTGATATTAAGATATGCTTGTAAAGAAGAAACCAATTTGAAATCTGCTGGATGTTTATTCAAATTGAAGCAACATTGGTTCCCCACCATTAATTAAAAAGTGACCAATATATGCTTACAAATTCTATCTCTGATCAACACAACTAATATTGACCACTGATAAATATGCATATAAAAGGAAAGACTGTAAACAAAAAGAACAGCAATGATAATTGCAGTTATTACGTTGCCTCCTCGAGTGAGTAGATACGAAGCTCATAGACAACTTGCTGCGCAGATATTGGATGTCTTGTTGGAGATGTCGCTATCCCTGTAGCACCTTGATTTGGCTGGGACTGCATGCCTGCTTCTAGTTCCTGCTGGGGAAGCACACATGCCACACATGCAGCCAAGAAACGTCCACAAGGTGAAAAATGTGCACCCATTTCGCTGTCATTACCAGAGAAGGTGAGTCAGAAAGCATCAAGTAGCTCTTGTTTAAGGTTATAAAACACTTTAATTCAATGAGGTTGTTCCATAGAATCTCAAAGCTGAAATAGTGTACATTGAGAATAAAGTTCATAAACATTTTGACAAGCCTGTTTATATTACAAGAGCAGCGAGCCAATGTACTGCAGGCGACAATCTCTAAACATAGTTCAGAAATAATAAAACAGAGTTCAACTGAAGAATATTATACCTAAAAGCTTCAAGAAGTCATAAAACTATGATATCTAGTCATAATGGCATTCATTACAATTTATCCTCATAAGTCACTAATGATTGTAAGATACTTGAGCCCACAATCTCAGAGAATAAAAGGTTGTTTATAACCATAAATGTCAACAACAAAGCATGTAAATGTTGATTGACAATCTACCTGCATAACACTGCATGTGGTATTGTCAAACGACACTTCTCTGGATCAAGCAATGCACTAGGCTCTTTTATATTATGTGGCCATATTCTCAGCTTAACAGTGCAAGGTAGCTCAGCGGCTGCTGCTGCAGCAGCTGCTGTCATGGATGCATGTGCAGCTACTGCTTCTGCTTCAACTGCACCAACATTAGGTTGCTGGTCCCTTTCTTCATTTGCAATATTCATGCCAGCATCTTCACCAACAGACATTCCAGTTACTCCATCACCTGCAAACATTCCAGATATGCCAGTCCCTGTCTGTGCATTGAGTCGAGAACGCGAGCGATGGCGCCCACCAGACCTCCCAGCAACTCTAGCAGAAGCAGTCCCAGCTGTTGTAGATGATAGTAATGAGACACCATGGCTTTGTTGTTGTGAATGTGATTCAGATGCCCAGATATCAGATGGCATGTTTGGCATTTCAAACACATCCCCCTGTGAGCCTTCCACTCTAGGTAAATTTGGACTCAATCCAGCATGAGTCTGACCCATTAACCACCCTTGCAAGAAAGGTAACTCCCAGCCTGTGTGATCACCAACAGGAAAATACCGATGCAGTTGTGATGATGACCCACTTCCTAAAAGTAGTTGCAGGTTTACATTGGCAGATGTATTTAAAGGGGAGATGCCACGGCTTGTTCCTGTTACTTGTCTTGCTTGCAAAGGAGGCAGTCTTGAAGAGCCTTCTCCTAGATAAGATGTAGTCCCTGGTTGATTTCTGCCTGATGCCACAGTTCCATTAGAAAATACCACATCCTCAGATTCTTGTACAGGAGAATTCCTTTGCCTGTCTCTCATGAAAGCATCCCTTTTTGTGGGTCTCAATGTGTCAAGACCAAATCCATAGGCATTATTTGCTGTTTCATCAGAATTCCTGTCAGTAAATGTATTTTCGTGTCTGCTATCATTTATAAGTTCAGACGTGATCCCTCCATGAGACATTCGAGGAGAAACATCCATAGGGTCTGCCCAAGCAGTGTTCTGCGTTCGAAAACTTTGGTCATTTGTACTTTCTGACAGTGATCTAACTTCACCCTGAAGTTGTCTAGTATTGGCAGTTTCAACCACCATACCATCTGCCTGTGAAGATTGAACATTATTCTCACTCACAAAAGTGGTGGGCCAGAATAAACAAGGGAATGGCATCAAAGGTGCGGAATTTACACCAGAGACCGAATTTCCAGAACCTGTATGAGGACGAACAGGGGTGAAAAATACAGCTGGAGAAGGATACTGCAGGTAACCAGGAGATGTGGCTAATGTCATCGGAGAATCAGGCGAGTCAAGATCATTAACCTGCAAACAAACATTACAAAAATATGAAACTGTCAATGGAAGAATCTACCATAGAAGATTGTGCCTGCATAAATGTGAAACAAAGAGAAGGGAGCACAAAGTATCAAACCTCAGCAGTCAAAAGAAGTGGAGCAGCATGTGGATGAAAGTGCACAGCTCGTAGTGACCGACGTGTTCGGAGGACAATTACTGGTGATGGTGCATCTTTTTTATTGTATTGCCATATATAGAGCTAACGAAGTTGCAAAAAACATGGATAATTATCAAACTTGAAACATATCAAAGATCAAAACTAAAGTTGGCTACCTCAAGCATAGGAAAGAATTATCATCTATACAACCACAAAAAATATATTGGTTCACCTACCTTGTGGCCAGAAGCTACAGCTAATAAGTCTCCTTGGGCATGGAATGCAATAGAAGCAATCGGGCGGTCTGTGCAAAAAAAAACATAAGAAACAGCATTATGTTTGGAATGTAGCATTTTACCTTGTAGTAACCATACCTGAAAAGAGTGCCAAAGAAGAATCTGCCACTTTTTGTAAATAGCTTAACTTTGCCAAAGCTTATTATATTAGATGGTAACAGGATATTAAATTACAGAAGTCACGAGACCCAATGCAGTCAGCAGTATTTGCATTCCAGAGGCGGACTTCGTGATCTAGGCTCCCACTTGCAAGTATTTCTGGATGGCTTGGATGAAATCGAACCTGCAGATTGTCCCAAGTGAGAATTATCAGTGAAAAAAGTCATGATAACCTTTGGCACTACTGCCCAACTCCATTGCAGCCAGACCTCAATTCATACAGACCATGAAATTTAATTTATATGGGTGCACCTCTTGTTAATGTTATTACAAATTGATGAAATGGAAGGGATGTCAAGCAACTAAAAAATAATCAATATCCAAACGTAGATCAGAAAAAAGTTACATTTCATTTAGCCAATGAACACAAACAAAGCATGATGACCAAACTAAAAGTAAAACTAGAAAATAAGCACAGAATTGAACAAGGATCCCAAAAGGAGGAAGCTTCCATTTAAAATAATAAAATAAGAAGCAAATGAAAAAATGGTACAGCATAGGGCTAATAATGGATCTAAGAGGGTGTGGGGGGGGATGATGTCAAAAACAACATATGGGAAGTAAGCATTCATGGGTATCTAAATTTTTAATTATGACTCAAGGTCGAGCAGGGGAGCATACTGTAGACTGTCACTTGAGGCACCATTGGGTAAAGAACAGACAATGGTCAAGATTCACAAAAAAATCTAACAATGGGAACAGCTCCAATATATGGGGCCAAAGGCGAAAAACTCCCCAAAATAATAAAATGAGAATTTATATTGATTAAAATGAATAAAATGGGTATATATGCATATAATTTATATGGAGAAAAAAAAAACTATATCTTTATCAAGAATTGTCATTATTTAATTACAAAGTAATATTTTGAAATAAATATAAAGAAGATATTTCCAATAGAAATATAACAAAGAGAAAGAATATGTTGCAGAAATATAACAAAGAGAAAGAATAAGTTGCCAATGTTTTAAAGAGTATTTAGGAGGCGCCCTCTGGAATATGGAAAGAGCATTGCGTACATCTTGCTGATGATCACAAAATTTGTACACCAAATGCATATACGCATGCTTTATAAACAATGGGTCAAATCCTTACTAAATCTGGTTTCCAGGCTTGAAGGGGACAGGTACTGCCAACTAGTGTTCTACATGTTTCCCAACCTAAACAAAGTTGGCAAAAGTGTTATCTAAATGTTGTTTCTTTTAAAAACTAACGATAAAATTTTATGACTGCTCTGACAGATCAACTATTGATTATCAAGTATGTCAGTTTCCATTGCTCTTATATTAGAGATTAAGGTCCATGGCAATGGTATCCAGTAGAAGTGACTGGTGCATAATATCCCTATCAAATGGTGATTGGGCTTCTCACAATTACCAAAAGAGATTTTAACAATTTTCAATTCTCTCAATTGAAATAATTCCTATATACTATAACTAAAATAACAACGAATAACATTGCAGCAACTCAGATTAAAATGTCAACCATCATTGTCTTTGATATCCTAAATTCAATATCAAAGGCCAAACACCCCACATGTCAAAAGAAAAGCTAACGAGAACATACCACCCATGGAGTTCGCCGATGCCCACTCAACACCTTCAAACATGACCCAGTCCGACAATAGATTATTTTCACTGTGTGATCTCCACTGTCAGACAAAAAACATGTCAAATCTCGTAGTAAATATGTGTACAAACACCTATCTGAAAATCATACAAGAATAAATCTTACTGTGTAGATGCAAGTGTTTGGCCATCGGGACTGAAGGCAGCTGCAATGGTTGACCTAGGAGGTGGAACGAGAGGGCAATACTTCGCAGAAAAATGTCTCAGAGATTCTGCTTCCACCCTAAAATAACAGAAAAATTGATTGGAATTAATGAAAAGATCACAATCTGAAATTTTAATGCCTTCTTTGGTTATGATTTTTGCTCAATATGGTCTTTTTCTGCAGAACATCCTTCCAACAATAACAGGACAGCATACAATAAATGATGAGACCAAATTATTTATATGCATTCATGTCCAGAACTTTGGAGGTGCAGATACATTTTTTTGCACTGCATGATATATGATAAAAGAGAAACAAGTGAGTACAGCTGGACCTGTGACATTGCATACTGAACACATTAGATTTCCAAAGAATAGGGAAGGATTACCATGCAATAAGGCCATTCTTAGCATCTGTTACTTCACACCTTTGTCTAGAGCAATCAACACTCCATCTGGCTGCCTCGCCCCATAGCCGCTTGGAAGGTCGTTTTACTCGAGGTGAGATCTCCCTCCATGCTAGCAATCGCGAGACATTCTCCCCCCTGTTAAAAACACATGAAAGCAATCACATATCTAAAACCTAGTTGTTATCAAACATATCTCATAAGACTTTAATCTGCTCCAAGAAAGATGAAGAGTTTTCACATAGAAGGACTTTCCCTGACAATTTACTCTACTAGCATCCTATTCCTTCCGATTAACCTGGTTCACTCTTTCTTATAATCAGATTAACTCGTATAGGTGGTAGAATCAGAGAAAATGGCTGGTAAACAAAGAAGGCATGATAAATAAGTACAAAAAAACTGAACTAATAGTTTACAAGAGAAACTTGCCCCTTGGTTTCAATTACTTGGATTAGAAGCAACACTCTGTTTCAAGGCAACAAGGGTACAATAAAAGTATTTAACCAGACATATTTTGATAACTAGCATTCTAACAATTGGTTTCCTTCTAATTGACCTGTTTCCCTGTTCTTTATAATCAGCTGTGAAGTCAACGTTGATGGATAGGTAGAATCAGAGAAAATTGTTTAGTAAATTAAGAAAGCAAGATTAACAAGTACAAAGAAACTAAATGAATATTTTACAAGTGAAACCTGACACTTGTTTAAATCTCTCAGAGTAGACATAATACTTTGTTTCAAGGTAACAGAGATATAATATCAGTATTCAACCAGACATGTTTTGGTGACTGTAGCATCCTAACAACTGGTAGAATACTGAAAAATCATTACTCCTGAGCAAATCTCCATGAATAACACAGAAAAGAAACAACAATGAATGTTTGTTGGCCTGGATCCAATACCAGAAGCTAAAACTCAAATAAGTTGTAGCAGATAAAAGTCAGCTCTATGGTGCCATTCTTGTTTTCTACAAAAATACATGTTCTCCATATGAATTGATAGGGTGCAGACAACACCATAAAATGATCTTTCGTTTCCCACTATCAAGGAAGAAAAAAAGCAATATAATTTGCTACAAATAACAAAAACTTAGAATCTGCAGTTTTATTTTAGATTCAGGATGGTTGACCTGTCCAGATAATTGAAATAAATAGTCGCAGAAACAAACAACAGAGCATAGGCAAGTAACTAGTTGCCATCAGTGGCATGCTTATTGTAGAATAAAGAGCATAAATGTCATCTTTTCTTATCAGAGTACCAAACATTGGACATGAATATCATCACACTTTAAATCCAACAAAAGCATGAATATGATCCAGCAATGATGGTCCATTGCACACAAAAAATCCAAAATAAATTGTAGACCTCAGTAGTTTGGCTCCCCACTTTGATTGCAGCCATTTCATCTATTGAATTTGCAGTCTCACTCTGTCAGGCATTCTTTTGCTATCAAAAAACATATAACACAATAATCCTCCACAAACAAGAAACTCATAGATAAAATTAACATATCCTTCCATTCAACTCTTACAATTTACAAGAAATAGAATGTATTACTAAACTTACGTGTGTCTAGCGCATGTATTAGGCAGATATCTAGACACAGTATTAGGCAGATATTGAGAATATGGACTTTCAGAAGTTGAAGTTGAAGCTGGAGCTGAAGCTGAAGTACTTGATGGTCCATTTGCATTCTGTATCCAAGATGGAGTCATATCTTTCATCTAACCTCATGCTCTAGCACATACAGTTACCATTCTGAAGACCAGTTTAGAATTAATAAGAAAAGGCACCTGGGGCTTTTGTTCTCTTGCAGAATGAATTGCCTAAGCCCAACACAATACATTCCACTCTCAAGCCGGTCCAAATAGACAACAAGTTGAAAGAGTAACTGAAATCCCGAAAATCCCAATGAATAATTCAATGAAAGCACTACAAAGTTCTCTTGCACATAATATAACAGCCACTTTACTGCTTACGAATTAATTTACGTGGAACCATTTTTTCATAATACAAGTCTTTTGCACAATTGAATAGGTGCAAAGTTGTAAACAGCTCTCGAAAAAGCTTCAACTATACTACAAGTTGATTAAAAAACAAGTTCTTTTCATTTCCACCTTGGCCAATCATAATGCTTACTATTGTATCATATGTTGATCACTCCAGGGCTTGGGATTTAAATCTTCTCAAACAATCCCAACTTTCTCAGTGAAGCCTATCCTGAAAGACAGAATTGATCTGGACAGCTATCATAAGAAACTTAGTCCAAAGGACATTGACATCTGCAAAACAAAGAAAGGACATGTCAAATTGAAAAAATGTCATGTAGATAATCCCCATACTCAATTTGATGATTGCAATCTGTGAACGCACTGTAAATGATTGCAATCTATCTGCATCTTAGTTTTTGCTTGAAAGTTTTTATTTTTAACTGGAAAAAAAATTACCGCGTTTTTTCTATAGGGAAGGAAAAACAATGGTCTTGAACCCGGTTTACAATCACAAAACATATGAACCTTGATAGTTTCACATAAACTTCTGCAGTGCAGGGAAGTTGTTCTAATGATCATAAAGCTGGTCTCCAAACAGATTTTTGACTCTTGCACTCATGTGATGGATTTCGGTAGAATATACCCAACATAACCCAGAACATAATCTGCCCTCGCTAAATTGGAAACTATGATTCTGGGCAGTGCCTGCATATGCCATTGCACATTTGAGCCAGACAACGAACCATATGATTAAATCATGGAGTTATTTGGAGTCACAACAGTGTGATCAGTTAAGATTTGGAAACAATTCACGATGCCGCATCAGCTTTCCAATTGAGACATCAACTCAGAACTCTCAATCTCTTAGGAATCAGAGCCAATATTGGCCAAGATGTAGATAAGCCATACAAAACACGACACGTTATAAGATCCGTTTAAGTCATTGAAGCCAGAAAGCCATCCTATACAATCCATACAACCGCGAGAACACCAATGCAGGCATAAGTTCTGGAGAAGATAACACATGTGCCCGTCGTAAATATTGCTATGCTGGGTACTAAGACGGGCCACGGGAAACAGAACATCGGAAGAGGCTGGCACTATTACACAAAATGCACGGGTTCAAATCACACCATGCACATTCCACAATAGCATCATTATGGTGGCCTGCAGGCAATTTTAGGCTATCATGATGACCTGGTCCAGGTCTTTTGACTAAATCAAACAAATGGAGAATTATTATAGGGCAAACAAACAAGAACATTAAAATAGGTAAAATCTTCAAAAGTGTTTTCAAGTGTTTGGATTGTTCCTGGGCTCATTCGAAAACCCTAGTTTATCAAAAACTCAAACCTAATTGCAGATGACAATAAAAAGGAAATCAGGCTGAGAACTATTATTGAAATTGAACTTACTTGCATACTCATTATACAGCACATGTTTACGGTGTGCGGCAAATCCAAATCCAAAACACAGGGAAAAACGAAAAAAAAAAATACATTGCAGAGAGAAATGTACCTGGAAATGAAATCTGCCTGTACGTGTGGGGCGGGGATTGAATATGGCCTGAGAGCTCCAGTCAACCATGTAAGGAGGAGGGCGTACGCCTTAGCTTCTTTCACGGTGGGATGTGCTCTTGGGCTGGGAGAATGCAAGCAAACACGCTGCAAGCGAGAATGAAAAGGCTTGTATCTTGGTATGGATGAAGAGAAATAGAGTAAAAAGATATTTGAACTCTGAAAAAGTCTAGGCATTAAAGTCTTTTTTGGCTCCTCCTCGAGGTTTCAAGCAGGTGGGAGTGGTCCTACATTAGAGGTCGTGGAACCCCACCTTTTATTAGTAAATATTCACAATCTTTTATCATTCCAATGGTTCTGTTTTCCGAAAGAAAGATTTCTTCTTTTTACTCAAAAAATTTCATAGGAACTGCACCGAATTTATAAACTTAATGTCAGGTATTTGATGCGTATTCCATTTTATTTATTTAAAATATAATTTTCTATTTTACTTCGTGTAACTTTTTAACATTTTATTTTTAATTTCAGATTTTTCATGTGTACGGGTCTTGAATAAGTTATGATGGGGGTGTTTTGTTAGGTATTTTTGATATGAAATCCTCGGTTTAATTCTTTGCATCTATCAAAGTAATATATTTAACATGATGTAAATGGGAGTTGTGTCAAATTTACAAAAAAAATAAAAGATTTATAATACTAATGTGATTTTATTACGTTAACAAAATTTAAGATAATAAATAAAGTAGTAATATTTTATCAAAATTAAAATTACGATTCAGATTCCATAATATCTATACTTTTGTATGATTTTTAAAAATATATATTATAGATTAATTTTATTTCTGACTGGATTTTCAAAATTTTTGTAATGAATTACATTAAAATTTCATAATTTCTATGATTTATCTATTTTTAAAATATATAATAATTGAATATATTCTTTATTAGATTTCAAAAAATGTTTTTTATTCAAATTTTAAGTATATATTTTAGATTAAAAAAATAATTAATTATATTTTTAATTTTATCGTATTTATAAAATATTATTTTAGCAAAATTACAATTCGTTATATTTTTCTATTTTCCATCATATTTATAAAATATCAATTATTTATAATTGTAAAGGGTGTTTTTTAGGTTGTTGAATCCAAAAAGTCATTTCATCTATTACTTAACCTATGTCATTCTTTATTGCCTATTATATTACTTAACCTATGTCATTCTTTATTGCCTATGAGGAGGGTGTATAACTTTTAAAGTTCAAATCCCCATACCAAACAAACAAACAAAAAATCAATTCTTAATCAAAATTCAAATCCAAATTTTCATAATATTTGTAACTTTGTATTACGTTAAAAATAATATTATAATCAGTTACATTTCTTGATTCCAATTTCCATATTATTCATAGAGAATTAATCATTTGTCAAAATAAAAATTGTCTATTCATAATTTTGTATTCCTCTTACCATCTAAATTTTATTATGTGTATAACTAAATATATGTATGAATTTATATTAATATTTTCTTTTCAAATAACATAAAGGGACCTCTCCACTAATGAACTTGACACCTCGGGTGATGGCTTTGTCATAATAGCTCACACCCTCTAGTAAAATGTCCACCTCGATTAACATGTCAAAGGGGTTTATTCCATGGGCCACCTCCAATGCGTTCACATGTGAAGTCTTCCTTACAATGCTCTCTCCTCTCGAGAGCCCCCAAAAACACTACACTACCTTTGATCCAACCACTTATGGTTTTCTTTTGGAAGCAATTTAGTCATCCCACCATTATCAAAACCACCTTTATTGTCACATTGGAGGTAGAGGACCCAACAGTGTTTCTTTTCTTTGCGCCAAAAAATGACTCTAGTATTCCTGTCTCTCGCCCTAGTTTCCTCAGTAAAATTTTAAACTAGTAAATGCATAGTGGCGATATATCAGCAATAAGTGGGTCGCCTTCCCTCCAGCTGGCAAGGAAGGATGCACCAAAACAAGCAAGAAATGTGTAAAGAGAAATGTCGTTGAACCCAACTTTGTCCTTGGGGAAGACATCAAACTTAATGATATCTTGGGGGGAAACCGCGATGGTGGGTCAATTCGCAAGTAAGAGAATGGCCATGGAATTCATGAGAGATTGGATTATAGAACACGTTTCCCCTATATTGGGCTACGTCCCTCATTGCCTAATCCTCTAAAAAGGATGGATGGGTTGGCTCACAACATCTCAGGAAGACATGGAAAAATTGTTGCATAGATGATGGTAGTGGGGTTCATAGGCCCTGTATCTGAAAAATGGACTGTAGATTTTGATGCTAGAATGGTGCGGCTCTCAATGGTACCCATTTGGGTTCAACTTCTGGATCTTCCGCTACAACTTTGGTCTAATGAAGTATTTAGAGAAACAGTAAACATTTTGGGCTTCTTTTATGGGGTGGATACCTCATACAAAAAATCGAGTTATGTGGTGATGGTGAGGATCCTGGTTGGACTAAATCTAGCCTCTAGCTTTCCCGGTTCCATCTTAATTCAAGTTGGGTCCAAGACTCACAAGCAGGCTTTGGATTACGAGGTCATACCCTATAAATTTTGAACGATGTCACTCATATGGGCACCTACGTGATGATTGCCCTTTCAAAAAGGTTAAAAAGAGATGGGCTTAGAAATCCTTAAGGGGAATGGCCTTTAATAGCTCCCCCCTTAAAAGTGCAGTAAAAAGAGTTTAAATTTCCAAGAAAAGATTAGTTCCCTCATCTGACTCAAATAGTAGAGGACTATTACCTGTTGATGAACCATCAAGACCTTCTGTATTATGCACTTGTTGCAAAGGAAGCAAAAAAACATATTGCGACCATTGGGACCTCCTCAAAGGGTATGCAAACAACTATTCATGTTTTCTCTTCTTTGACTTTTAAAATGGAAAAAACTTGTTGCACATCTAGTCCCTTTATAGTTCCAACATCTATATGCATTTTCCCTTTAGATGATCTTCCCAAACTATTTATCCCACCCCCTCCCCCACTATCACATTATGCTCCACTCATCCCTTGGCAAAACCCTCGACCCCCTTTATTTTTTATCCTTTCTCTTGGAAGAACACTACGAGCCACCTTCCTTAGTACCCTCTCACTTGCATTATAACCTCAAATCGCACTCCTTCCTCCCGTCTAAAACCTACATTTCCTCTAGGGTGTTTACTCCATAACTTGGAGAGAGAATTGGTTTGTTTTAAGAACAGTGGACCCATGGACCTGGTCCAGGTTGAAGATCCTACATATCAATTTTTATGAAACATGCCTCTTCTGAAGTCAAGCTAATGAAATAAAAAGTTATACTCAAGACTCTTAGAGCATCTTGCCTTGCAAAGGGGTCAGAATGAGGGTGTTATCCCTAAATATCAAGGGTTTGGCCAACCCCAAAAAAATGGCCATCAAGAGACTAGTATATGCTCTTTCTCCTCAAATAATTTACTTACAAGAAACAATGATTGATGGTGTTAGGGCAGCCTCCAAATTATCCTCTCTGCTCCCCTACTAGTCTTTTCACCACATAGATACCATGGGGTGCTCATGAGGACTTATTACGAGGTGGAAGAATTCTATGATGGGTTTTACATCAGCATGATCCTTCGAGTCTTGCCTTGCAAAATCTTTTACCTCTAGGGACAATGACTTCTCCTTCATTAGATTTGAACATATATAGACCATATCAAGATAAGAAAAAATTCTTGTAAAATATTTTTAATCTCCCCTATTTTGGTATGGGAAATATCATATTAAGAGGGGACCTAAACATAACAGTGGGACAATCTAAGATATGGGATTATAATGCACACTTGAAACCTTAAGTAGATTATTTTGTGGATAGTATAGATACCGCAAAGCTTGTGGATGTCCCACCTACAAAGATTGTCCCTACTTGGTTGAACAATCAAACTAGGAATGCCTACATAGCCAAGAGACTAGATCGGTTCCTAACTTGTAAAAAAATATTGGATCTAAACTTACAAATCCATTAGTGGGTATCCTCTAGGGGAGATTTCAATCATAGGGAAATTATTCTTGATTTAGATATCTTGGCTTCAAAACCAATGGGGCCTTTCAAGTTAAACTCAGGTTGGCTCAAGCACCCCTTCCTCATTGAAAAAATTAAATAGGTTTGGAGTTCTTATAATCCCACCCTTGGAACTTCCCCTCTAATTCAATTTTAGGAAAACTTAGAAAAAATCAAGAAAATTATCTCTTAATGGGCCAAGGAAAAAAATGTCAAGACGAAAGGATTTTAACTAAGACTAAAACAAAATTATAGGATCACCTCACCTTATCAGATCCCTCCACTTTCTCTGACAAGAAAAAATTAGCTCCAAAAGTCCTAGAAAAGAAAAAAAGATCCTTGTTGTGGGAAAAAGAAAAGGATTGTTGTTTAAAAAGTAGGGCTTAATGGCTCCAACTAGGGGATGACAATACAAAGCATTTTCATATAATTATCAACCATGGGAAAGTTATCAACAACATTTGGGAAATAACAAAAGTTGATGGTTCCAAAGCCTCAAACTTCAAGGCTATTATAGAGGAAGGATGCTCATACTTCAAATCCATCTCCAAAAAACCTGACAAAGCAAACATTGACAAACTTCACCAAATACCAGCTTTCTTCCGTAGATTTATTGATGAAGAAGGAATTGAGGACCTAATGGCAAAAATCATAAAGGATGAACCATAAATTTTCTTACACAGTTTTCAAAAAGACAAAAGTCTAGGTTTGGATGGCCTCCCCATAGAATTTTACCAAGCATGTTATGACTCCATTGGCGATGATATGTCGAGAGTAGTGGAATATTCTAGAATAAATGGTTGGGTCCTAGCCCCCTTTTCTTTCATAACCCTCATTCCAAAGTTTGATAAGCCTAAATCCTTTGATTAGTTTCGTCCCATCTTTTTGCGCAATACCATCTATAAAATGATCACAAAGATCATCACCCTTCATCTAAAGCTTATTATGTCATATCATATTTCGTTAGAATAATTTGGTTTCTTGAAGGACTGCCAAATTCATGAAACTATAGGGCTTGCTCAAGAAGGTCTTCGTTCCATTTATATAGAAAAGCAAAAAGAAGCTATATATAAAGTGGATTTATCCAAGGCTTTTGACAAGGTGGATTGGCTTTACATTAGACTAATCCTCCTCCATATAGAGAACACCCCCCCCCCGCCCCCTCGCCTTGTGAATTTGATTTATAGTTGCATAAGCACCTCCCTCCCCTTTCTCCAATCCTTAGAGGGGCATTAGAGAAGGTTGCTTTTTGTCCCCTCTCCTTTTTCTACTAGTTGTCAAAGCTCTCAATCAAGCTATCTTAGATACAAAAGGAAGACACTTGGTTACATGCCTTAGAATTACCCAAGGATATTCTCTTGCTTACCCCTTATTTGTGGATGACATCATCATTTTCCTTGAAATGGATATTAGTAGTCTACAAAATTTAAATGACATACTAGAATTGTTCTCCATGGCCACAAGAATGATTATAAATCATGAAAAAATTGCTCTTATTGGGAATTCCCTAGAACAAGATGACACTAAGAATATATTTGAACCATATCAAAAACTCCCATGCCTTTGATAGATCCTTTAAATTACCTAGGGTTTCTTTGAAAACCAAACAATTACAAAAATGAGGATTGAACATGGCTTATTGCAAAAATTGAGATCAAAATTCGAAGTTGGTGTAATAGTTGGCTCTCTAGAGGTGGAAGGCTAGTCCTATGCAAGGATATCCTAGAGGTCATTCTTGTAAATTGGGCATTTTTAGCTTGGGTTCCCCTAGGCACTTCCAGCAAAATAAAATATATAACATTGAGATACCTTTAGGCTGGGAATCAAGAAAGAAGACCACTTGTTTTAACAACGTGGTCCTCTATAGCAACCCCAAAAACATTGGGAGGTTGAGGACTGAAAAACCTTATCTAGCTTTCAAAAGCATTAGCAACAAAAGGAGCTTGGAGGATGATAAAAGCCCCTAGTATTTGGGCCTAAGTAATGGTCAAAAAATACATTTTCCCTTCCTCTACATTGGAATGGATTAAAACTCCAAGAAAATTTGTTGAAAATGGTTCCATAATATGGAAGGTCATTATAAATCCTTTTGATATTATAGAATAAGGCCTCAGATGGAAGTAGGAGATGGAACAAAAATTTTAGTTGAGAAAGACCCTTGGACAAGGAGTCAAAACTCACACATCCTTTTAGCTCTGCTAATACACTCTCTTAGTGAACAAGGAGTTTTCTATCTCCATCAGGCTTCAAGCAAGATTGGGTTCCTTGGATAAGACACATAGAAAGGAGCAAAACTTTTAAACTTCGACGGAGAATTGGAAAATTAATGGTCACTTTACACAGCTTCTCTCCAAAAACAAACATTTATCTCCCTCTCATTGGTAGAAGGTATCTTAGCTTGGTCATTAGCTCCTTCAACAGCCTACAACCCGAAGTATGGGTACTTATTGTTAGCTCAGTAGTCAAATGCCCAACCTGCCCCCTAGTGGGAAAATTGTCTATGGAAATTGAATATCTCACCAAAGACAAAACTTTTTATGTGGATTTTGTTAAAAAATAAATATCTTACTTGCTACAACCTTCAGAAGATCTCTTTTGATGGCCCAAGTAGATGCTCACTCTGCCTTAAGGAATCTAAAATGATCCCAAATATCTTCATACAGTGTCCCTTTTCCAAAACTCTCTAGAAGGAAATCCAAAGAATAGAAGAGGATGAATATGCATGATAAGGGAACACTATTGAAGAATGATTAAAATCTTGGTTTGATCGAAAGCCAAAGGCAAAACTTAATGCACTCCCTCTTGTTGTAAATTAGGGAATATGGCTAGAGAGGAACAATGCCATTTTTTAAAACCAAGAAAAATCCTTCATCGAAGTAGTATATAACAACCTTGCTCTCCATGATGCTCTTCCAAACAAATTGACTACTCAACATGAATAGAATAACTTTGTAGTCGTTATTCCAAAATATAGCTCATGGCCATTCTTTGATGGAGCGACACAAAATAATCCATCCATTGGAGGATCCAAAGGACTTATCTACATATCAAATTCACACTACCTTTCCTTATCTTGCAATATTGGAATGCCAACAAACAATTATGCACTATTTGCACTCAAATTAACATTACAACGGGTTGAATACCTTTAAATTAATGATCTTTATATTTATGGAGATTCAATGCTAGTGATAAAATGGATGCAAGGAACAACTAGATTAAAAAACCACTCTCTTCTCCCTATTTATCAAAATAGTATACACAAGTTAAGGAAATTCTCATATATTTCTTTCACATTCATCTACAAGAATCAAAATAAATAAGTAGATCAACTTCAATAAGAGGATTGGCATTGGCACAAGGACAGTTGAAAATTAAAGAGATCAATTGATCTGGATTGGATCATTATCTTGTTTGTCATCCATCTTAATGCTTTTAGAACGGAAAAAGAGGAGGAATCAACTCTCAGGACCATTTTTACCAATGGGTCTGAGTTTAGAAAATTGGGGTCTAAAACCTTCTAGGAGTGCTTCGAGGCATCAAACAACGTTTTTTTGGGGGTAAAACCTTGTTGATTTTGTGTTGCACATTTTTCTCCTATTCTACACACAAATACCTTTCCAATGGTGCAAGAATCACATCAATCAAAGTCTGTATGCCACTCAAAAGTTGGCCTTCCTATTTTCACCACCATAATTTGAGAGGATGTCATGTCAACCCCCATTATTCATGAAGAAAGGAGCTAGCCATGTGATTATGATGTATAAGACTTTAGAAGAGTTCATATCGTAACTTTGGTTAAAAGAAGAGGTAGTCAAATCTAATCACTAGTAGGTTATCGAGTTGTGTTATAATAAGGCACTAGTAGGAATATGGGTTACATTATTTCGAGTGCATTTGTTCCATCGCTAAGCAAAAATAGCTAATATGGATAGGATGTGGAGCAAACATAGAGGATTTGTGCATTGTAGTAGCCCACGAGCCACAGGCCACACTTCTTTGTACTCGTAGCCATATTTCCATTCATAGAAAGAGAGTGGAGCGGCCTAGCCTTCCAACTTGGTTTTTCTCCCGAAAAGGTTTCCTAGGTCATATCTTGTGTCAAATATGTGTGTGAGCTTTTGTTTTCATTGTTCTCTATTTTATGCATAACTTTAATTCACATGCATACACTATTAACAATAATCTACACATCTATAAACCTAAAGGAAAATAAAATTGTAATAGTGTATATTTTTTTGGATTTTTAAGTATATTTATCAAATTTGTGGTCACAAATTGTCCAGTGGAATATCCATGGTAGTTTACAGATCATATTTGTATTATAGCATGTTTCTTTGGGTATAGTGTGAACATTTGTAGGGAATCTAGATTGGCTAGGCCAAAAGTCACAAAACCTTAATCATGTCTAACAAATATGTGAATAACCCTTGCAATCCTCTATAGGAGAGGTTTTCGTGACTAGAACAAATCGCAGATACAAATCGTAATGTAAATATACTCACGATGGCCCTAAGCAATAATATTGAAACATTAGGAGAGTATGGGGGTTCAAATGCAAAGACAAATCATAAAGGGGATCAAGAGATTAGGAATAAATGAATAACCAACCAAAAAAGGAACTCGGGAAAGATCAACCCAACTCCAGTGTCATGAATCAACCACAAACCTTGTTTAAAATGGAAGCAAAGGTCAATATCAAACCATACCATGACGATATCTACACTCTGAAGCTAAACCATTGGTTACAACAATTGAAAGTGTATTTCAATGTCCATCAAATCGAGGAAGAACAAAAGATTTTGTTTGCGTGGCTAAAATTAGAGGGCCATGTCCTAACTTGGTGGGAAAACCACACAATACCTTAAGGTTTGAGGGAGAACCTCCAGTGACTAAGTGGGAAGATTTCAAAACCCTCACAAAGTCATGTTTTTACATTATTTGGTATGTAGAGGAACAATGGATTTAATGGCACTACTTTAGGAAAAAGTCGGGGCAAAGCGTGTGAGAGTATACCATAGAGTTCATAAAGATGGCCATAATGTTGGGTATCTCCCATGATAACCCATATGTACTCCTCAAGTATGTGGGGGTCTACACTACCATCTGTGGGATCAATTGATGGTGTTCAAGCCCAAATTTGTGGACAAGGCTTGTGTACAAACATAATACCTTGAGAACATAGGTATGAAGAAAGCGCAATCAAGTGCATTGAAGCAAAAAGAGTAACAAGACACTTCTGAGGAGGGGAAGAAGAAAGTAGAAAGGGGTCGGGGAGGGGAGGGTGGGGGGGATAAAAAGACAACAACCTCAACACACTAGTGCAAATATCCAACAATCACCACAACCACTGCAACATTGATGGCCATGTATAGAAGAAGTGTTGGAAGTTGCATCCAGAGCTTAACCCAAAGAACAAAAAGAAAAACAATAAGAAGAAGAATCTCATGACCACTTATTTGAGCAACCAATTTGAAATCAACTCAGATGTGGATGAGAATATCGTATGTACATCAATGTAGCAGGAGGTGAATCTAAGTAGCCTTCAACATTAAGGATAGAAAGAAATAACTAAACTCTTCCATATAAAGATATAGGTCAAGAATACCAAGATTAATGCTTTGTTCGATTCAACATCGCAGGCGAATCTCATTTCAACAGAGCTAGTCAAGAAATTGGGATTGGAAGTTTGTAATCATCGAATCCCATATCCATTGGGATGGGTAAATAAGGATTTAGAGCTGAAGGTAATGAAATAGTGCAAAATTAGATTTTCCATTAGTGTTGATTTGATTGATGAAGTAGAATTAGATGTGGTTCCCCTTGATGTATGTGAAGTCATGTTTGGGAGTCCTTACATGTACATTTGAGATGCAATATTCATGCAAAGAGCTAACCAATATTGGCTCGTCAAGGATGGAAAATCATTCACCATCAATGTGCACAAAGGCAAGTCCAAAATATTGTTGGTAAGTGCCAAACAAGCCAAGAAATTGTTCAGTTCAAACAAGAAGTACATTTATTGTTTTTAAGAGAAAACCAATGTGTAGAAGAGTTAGTAATAGGTAATACATCCCTAGATGGGTGTACTAAGAAACAAAAATAACAACTAGAAGAGTTGCTACATGAATACATGGATGTGTTCTGAGAGCCTAAATGGTTACCACCTAAGAGGGAAGTGGAGCACGAAATCCAACTATTGTTGAACTCCCCATTGCCAAACATTGGGTGGTATAGGTACTCTACTATAGAAGCAAGTGAGGTGAAGAAACAATCACAACAACTACTAGAACAAGGTGTCATTCAACAGAGAACATCACCATGTGGGTCACCCATTATCATTGTGCCAAAGAAGTATGGGAATTTGTGGATATGTATAGATTACAAGGTATTGAACAAAATCACTCTCAAAAATAGGATAGATTATTTGCCCGGGATAGATGATATGTTGGATTAATTGCAGCAAGCAAAGGACTTCACGAAGCTAGACTTAAAGTTTGGATATCACCAAGTTCGAGTCAAAGAAGAAGATACCTAGAAGACCGCCTTCAAAACTAGGCAAGGTTTTTATGAGCGGTTAGTCATGCCATTTGACCTATGTAATGCACCAAATACATTTATGAGCATTGCCCCATCTTATAGATTAATTTGTTATTGTTTATTTAGATGATATACAGGTATATAGTGCTACCTGGGAGGAGCACATCTCACATTTGATGCAGGTGCTAGAGACATTAAATAAGCACTAGCTGCTAACAAATCTCAAGAAGTGCGAGTTTTCATAACAATCTTTGGTGTAACTGGGCTGTGTGATAGGTGGAGGAGAGTTGAAGGTAGATCTTTCCAAGATGGAGGGCATCATGAAATGGTTGGTGCCTACTAACGTTTTTGAGGTCAAGTTTCATTAGGGAAACACACCAGAGGAAATTCATAGACTCATTTTCAGCGGTAGCAACACCACTCCACGCCATAATAGCAAGTGGCAAGAGTTTCCAGTGGGGAAAGTGTCAACAAAGGGCTTTCTAGGAACTAAAGTAGAAGATTAGTCAAGCATAAGCTCTGGCATTGCCAAACTTGTAACAACCCTTTGAAGTGGAGATAGATGCATGTGGGTATGTTATGGGAGTGGTCTTGATGTAGGGAGGAAGGCCTGTATGCTACCATTTTGAAGTATTTCATGGGGCAGTTCTTAACTACCCTACCTACAACAAGGAGCTCTATGCCCTGGTGCAAGTTGTGAATAAGTGGAAGCATTATCTTACGGGAAAGGAGATAATAATCCACACAGTTCACCAACCACTATAGTACCTATAGACCTTGAGTAAGCTACAACATACCAAACATTACAAGTGGATGGGATTTCAACAATAGTTTCATCTGGTGATCAAGTACAAGAAGGGAATAACAAAAAAGTTCGTCGACATGCTCTCAAGGCCACCCACATCAAAGATCACAACTTTAGGGACTCTTATGCACATGGATCCATTCACTCATGATGCATACATAGGCATATTTAGAGGATGAGGACTTCAAGGAGGTGCTTCAGCAGTTGCAAATCCAGAGTCATGTGCATGATAGTGACAACACCGTTGACTACATTATCTAGGATGGGTTACTCTACATGTTAGATAAGCTATGTGTTCCTAAAGGTGAGAGATTACAATTGGTTAAAGAGGCTTCAACCTCCAAGGTTGCAAGGCACTTTGGTATAAGGAATATTATGGCCAACTTGCAGAAGTACATGTATTGGCCCAAGATACAAAAGCAAGTAGCTAGGTTCATAAGAGGATGCATGTTTAGTTGCACCAACAAGCTTAATAACGGGAAACAGGGTCTATATCATCCCTTACTTGTACCCACTCATCCTTGGGAAATCATTTCCATTGACTCTGAGGGAGGTTTACCAACAACTAGTAAGGGACATGACTACATGTTCGTCGTATTTGACAAGTTCAACAAGATGTGTGTTTTAATGCCTTGTAAAAAGACCATTAGTGGGAACAAAGCAACAAACTTGTTCTTTGAACAGGTTTGGGTGCATTTTGGGATACCAAGGAGCATCATTTCAAACATGGACATAAGATTTCTTAGTGCATTTTGGACTACATTATGAGAGAAGATGGACACAAAGTTAAAGAGATCTATAAGATTCCATGCACAGACAGATGGACAGACATAAGTAGCCAATAGGACTTTGGTGCAACTCCTGAGGGGATACAACCAGAAGCAGCCAAAGACATGGGATGAAAATCCACTATATATAACATTCTTACAACAATGCAATCCACACTTCTATAGGAAAGTCCCCATTTGAAACTTATTTTGGATATTTGTTGCCTTTAGCTTTGGACATTTCATATGGGCAGCAAGGAGCAGTGAAGGAAGATCTTACAGGAGATGTCTTGAGGGATGAAAATTTTATAGAGAAGGTCAGGAAAATTCATATATAGGTACAAGAGACACTGCAAAAGTCATATGAGAAATATAAGGCTCGGCATGATCAACATAGAACAAAGAAAACGTTCATGGTGGGAGACATATTATGGTTACAATTGAATAAAGAGAGGCTACAGGGACCTGGTAATAAAATCAAGGCTCTGAGGTACTATCCCTTTGAGATACTAGAAAAGATGGGTGATAATGCTTATTGACTCATTTTACCACCATATATGCCCATTTACTCAATTGCAAATGTAGAATCTGAAACTCTATGAGCATTCCATGCCAGAATAGGAAGAGGAACATGTCTTACCTTATGTGGAGGATTTGGCACGAGATGCTCAGGCAGAGTTCACAAAAGATACAGTTTTGCAAAAAAGGTCCAGAACTACAATACAAGGGCAACATGAACTTTGGCATATTGGGTTGAAGGAACAACTTCCAGGAAAAGCTAAACGGTACACCAGAGAGTTGGAGGAATTTTTTCCTAGCCTTATTCAGTAGAAGCTTTTGGCGACCAAAATCCTCCCAAAATGGGGAAACGTGATCAGGAGTGGATCATTGTTTTGTTTTTCATCCATCTTGATGCTTTTAGAGTGGAAAAAGTGGAGGAATCAACTCTCGGGACCATTTTTACCAACGGGACCTAGTTTGGAAAACTGGGGTCTAAAACCTTTCGGGAGAATTTTGAGGCATCAAATGATGTTTTTTGTGGGTAAATATTTGTCAACTTAGCACAACACCTTTTATTCATATTCCATACATAAAGACCTTTCCAATTGTACATGAATCACGTCAATCCAAGTTTGCATGTGAAAGTCATGCCACTTAGAAGTTGACCTTCCTGTTTTCACCACCATAATTCGAGAGAATGCCACGTCAGCCCCCATTATTCATGGAAAAGGGGCTAGCCATGTGATTATGTTGTAAAAGACTCTAGAAGAGTCTATATTATAACTTTGATTAAGAGTCGAGGTAGTCAAACTTGACCATTATTGAGATATCAAGTTGTGTTATAATTGGACCACTAAGAGGAAAAGGGGATCCATTCTTTCGAGTGCATTTGTTCCATAGCTGAGAAAAAATAGCCAAAATTGATAAGAGATAGAGAACACAGAGAAGATTAATGTAGTAGCCCATGAGCCACATGCCATAGTTTTTATACTTGCAACCATATTTCCATTCAAATAAAGAGAGTGAAGCGACCTCACCTTCCAACTAGGATTTTCTCCCAAAAGGGTTTCCGAAGTCATATCTTGTGTCAAATGTGTGCATGAGCTTTTGTTTTCACCATTCTCTATTTTATGCATAATTTTAATTCACATGCATACACTATTAATAGTAATCTACAAATCTAAAGGGAAATAAAACTGTAATAGTGTAGTTTTGTTGGATTTTTAAGTATATTTTATGAGATATGTTGTGACAAACCGTCTAGTGGAATATTCATAGAAGTTTATGAATCATCAATGAAAACCACATCAACAACCACTGGTTGTGCCCGTGGGCATTAAAATCATCTTATGACATCCTTTTTCGTGATTGATTTTATATAAAACTGTGAAAGGGAAATATAATTGTAATAATGTAGATTTTTTTGGATTTTTAAGTATATTTTATGAGATATGTTGTGACAAATTGTCTAGTGGAATATTCAAGACAGTTTATGGATCATCAATGAAACCACATCAACAGCCACTGATTGTACCTATGGGCATTAAAATCATCTTATGACATCCTTTGTCATGATTGATATATATATATATATATATATATATATATATATATATTATATATATATATATATATATATATATATAAGTTATGATCATACTTACCAGTGTAATTATCTTATATCACATGTTTTTTTTCATAATTTTTGAATGAACAACAAATAAAACAATTTTTAGTTTTCAACGTTCATATTAACAACATATGTTTACAATGACATTATAATTTTTGTTGTTGTTTTCAGAGGTTGTTTAACCAAGAAAAATCTTTAGTTCTCTTTATGTAAAATCAAAAGGAATAATACTATGACCCTTTGCAACATAGTTATGTTTTTCACTATTGGTCGCTACTTAAAGGACTATTAGTGCAATGACACATAAAAAAACCATTTTTGGATATTATGAATGAAATATAATGAATATATATAGTTCGGAAAATCTTCATGGGCGATTAGTCAATTGAATACTTTGGCATTCACAAATAATGTATTTTGCTTTTTTGTTTTTGTTTGCTAGTTTATGTGAGTCTTGGGATGACTACATGACTAGCTCGTGGCTTCAGTAATCGTGACCCAGGGGCATCTAAGTCGTCAAAATCATTTGGGGATCACACTCGTCCTAGGCCACACCAACCCTTAGCATGGCTAGATTTTTGCCCACAAAGTTTCAAACTGGTGACCTTTACACCACGAAGTGGCTTAACATAACACCTTGTCACCACCTGCTCTACGCCCCGTGGCTTGACAATGTATTTTTTTATTATAGATAAAATACTATAATAATAATAATATTATTATTAT